>NDGN011135656.1:0-11065 GCA_002564285.1 Tympanoctomys barrerae | reverse complement strand
CTTGCCAGGCAGGTGCTTACGCTGCTGAGCTATATCCCCATTCTACTTTCTTGAGAGTTGTTTTTTTATCATGAATAAGTAGTGAAATTTTAAAATATTTTTCAATGTTTACTGACACAATTAAGTTTTTTTCTTCTTTGATGTAATAGAATGTATTGATGTGTATGTATTAAAAAGATTTTTATGCTTGCAATAATTAAGAACAATAGTTATTTTTACATATTTTGGTATGACTTACAAATATTCTGTCGATTTTTGCATTTATGTTCATGATTTGTATGGAGGTGTATTTTATTTTCTTAGAATGAATATCTTTATTTGCTTATGTAAGCTTCAAACAACGATCTAGGAAGAATTGGTCTTGTTTCTGTTTTCTGAGACTATGAAAAGCTTAGGGAGTAGAAGCTCACCGTCTGTGCAGGTTTTGGCCCATAGTTGGCTGTCTCCCAGACAGTACATTGGCAGAGGGACACTGTGGAGGAGAAACTATCCGTGCTGGAGTAGAGGAGGCGGAAAGGAGGAGCCTGCCTGCTCTCTCTCTGTCTCTTTGTTCCTACCGAGGCCACAAGCCTACTGATTGGTGTCATCTACAGCCAGGGTGTGGCTCACATTCCTGACACCCACAGCTACTCCAAACCCACTTGGTTATCACACATCACTCATCCATATTTGCGCACCTTAAATCTAGCCTCCTCTACAAAGCCCTACCCATAACCACACGAAGCTTTTGAGGGAAGGGACATCTAGATACCAGCTGTGACATTCTGCCCTTGACCCCCTAAAGACTCCTGTGCATCCCTTTAGGTAAAACTTATTTGTTCATCTCTAAGTTTCCAAAGTCCCAATGGTTTCAGCATTGCTAAAAACATACAAATTAAAATCTCATCTGAAATTTAAGGTAAATTCTTAGCTATGAGGCTCTGTATGAATGAAAAGAAAATTAATCACTTCCCACACATAATAGCACAAGATAAAAATTTCTACTCCAACACACACAAGTAGCAGGATAGGAAGGAATGGGGACAAAGCAAGACCAAAACCCAACAGGACAAACTCTCGGTCCTATAGTTCATGTTGCCATCTGGAGCAGGCCGGGACATGATGTGAACTCCAAAGGGCTTGAACAACTTTGACCCTACATGCTGCTGGTGGTTCTCCCTCACGACTTCTTCCTTGGGACAGCCTTCTCACTCCTTCATGTGTCTTTAAAAATACCTGGCATTTTACTGTTCATCTTTTATGCAACCAAATTCTTCTCTGTTCGATTTTTTTCAGGACAAACCCATACTAGAAATTTCCTTCTGAAAAATGTAAAACTTTAAAATTGTTCTGCTAGACTCCTCATTTTGATTTTAAATATTGATCTGTCTAAAGTCCGCAACACTAGCCTTGACTTTGGCTCAAAATGCAACTCCTCGAAATTACTTCCAACAGACTAATTAATCTCCTGAACTTAATCTCAGTCTCATGCAAATTTTCTTGAAATGAGAAAATTGCCAACAAATTTTCTTCCAAAGCACAACACATACCAAAACCAAACACTAATGCAATTCTTGTCTCCAGGTGGAATGTCCTGAGCCTGGTCTTTACCACATTCATTTTACATTTGATGCAGAAAGATAAAACAAAGTAGAAGAGTGACAACCGTTAATATATTACACATTGTTAATTTTAAAGTAGTTTCTCAGCATATAAATTTGAGCATAAAAATTTCTCCAATTGATATTAGCACAAACCTTTCTTTGTAATGAATGAAGATTCTCTCTCTCTATATATATATACATATATATATACATATATACATATATGTATATATATATATATTGTTTGTTTGTTTGTTTGTTTATTTGAACCAGGGATTGAACCCAGGCTCTTGCACTTGCCAGGTAAGCACTTCTTCCACTGAGCTATCTCCCTGCTGCACTAACAATATAATTGACTTGTATTTTTCCCTTTTTCCTATTCTCTTTCCCCCTTTCATCCATTATAGTTCTTTTTTCCTTGTGCACAATTTCTTCCCATTTCACCATATCAATTGCACATTTTAGACTTCATTAGTCTCTCAGTTTCTCACACCAGGGAGAGTGTATAATGTGAACACATATGAGACTGATTTATTTCATTTATAAGAATGGTATCAAGTTGCATCCATTGACCTTTAAAATTCTCAAGTTCGTCCTTCTTTATTGCTTAGTATCTACTATGTCAAAATAACACATTTTATTCATGCCTTGTTTGATGGGCATCTTGTTCCCAAGATTTAGCTTCCAAGATTTATCTGTTAAAACATACTACTATATATATTAGTGCACATATATCTCTGTGATATGATGTTTTCAATTCAGGGAAGATACTTAGAAAAGTAATAGAATGGAACCTCTAATTCTAGTTATTTGAGAAATTTTCCACACTGATTTCTATGGTGGTTGTACCAGTCTACACTCCCACCAACAGTGCAGATGGTTTCCTTTTTCCCTGTAGCCCTTCCAGCACTTGTTACTGGTTAACTTCTTGATAATAACCATTATTTTGGGATGAGATGGAATCTTGGTGTTGTTTTAATTTGCATTTCTTGAATGACCAATGATGTTGAACATTTTTTATGTATTTATTTGGCATTGCAATTTTTCCTCTGAAAAGTGCGTTCATCTCAAAAGCCCATTTTTTGATTGGGCCTTTCAGTTTGGGGGTTGATATTGTTCAGTTGTGTGTGGATTCTAGATAGAAGTGCTTTTTTCTGAGGAACAGTTCGCTAGATTTTTTACTCTTTTAGTTACTTCTTTCGATGTGCAAATGCTTCTTAATGAGATGAGATCTCAGTTGTTGGCTCTCTACTTTCTGGGCAGTCTGGGTTTTGTTCATGAACTCTCTACCTACACTATGTCTTCAAGATTTCTGTCTACTTTTCTTTTCCATCAGCTTCAGTGTTTATACTCTAATATTTAGACCTTTGGTTCATTTTGGCTTTACTTTAGTGCATGATGATTGACATGAGCTTATAGGGAGCCAGAATGTGGAAGGTCACAATCTGGCACAGCTCTCGGTGCTCCAGGGAGAAATGGGGAGGGCATTTAGCAAATGAAGACAAGAGCCAGGAGCTGAGGTCAGGTGGAGGTCCACCCTCCTGCCAGGAAAAGGAGTCATGAGCAACAGTAGGGACAAGGTTAGTTAGTACTGCAAGACACACGGCTACCTAGTGACTAAGAACCTGATTGTCCCAGGCAATGTGCTTTTCCCAGGACCAGGGTAGCTTGATCACTTTGGGCACTTTGGACTTGTGTTGCCACCACACAGATGGACAATTTCTAGCTTGAGCTGCTTCCTATGGTAAAGGGCCAGTTTTTACATCACCATTTGAAAGAAGCTATCTTCCTTACAATGAACATATTTTATAATGTGTCTGCATCTTACAATCTGTTCCACTGGTCCTCAGCTTTGCTTTTAGCCACTACCGTGCTGATTTCATCATAGTAGCTTTTCATTATAATTTCAAGTCAGGGATTTTGACTCCTCCTGCCTTGCCTTTGTAGGCCAGGATTACCTTTACTATTCTAGGTATTTTCTGGTTCTAGATAAATTGTAGGAATGTTTCCTCTAGTTCTATGACATATGCTAATGATATTTTGGTCAAGATTTTATTGTATCTGTATAACAATTATGGGCATATGGAGATTTTTGCTATGTTGGTTTTTCCTATCCATGAGCAAAGGATATCTTTCCATTTTCTGATATTTTCTTCACTTCTTTTGTTAGATTGATTCCTAAGTACTTCATTTTTATATTATATTCAACTGTATGGCTTCCCTAACTTCTCTCACAGTGAATTTGTTATTTGTGTACATGAATGCTACTGATTTTGACTGTTGAATTTTATCTAGCTATGCTGCTAAATTTGGTTATTAAATCTAGGAGTGTTTTGATAAACATTTTGCATTCTTCTATGTAGAGTATCATGTCATCTGTGATAATGATAAATTAACTTCTTCCTTTTCTATTTGTATTCCTTTTACTTCTTTCTCTTGCCTAATTGCTCTGGCTAATGTTTCCAGAACTATATTAAATAGAAGTGGTAATATTGGAAATCTTTGTCTTGTTCCCGATTTTAGGGTGAAAGCATTCAGTTTTGTCCAGTTACTATGACATTGGCTGTTGGTTTGTTATAGGTGGCTTTTGTTAGATTGAGGTACAGAACATCTATTCTGATTTTATGAAGTTTTTTTTTTCATCATGCATGAGTGTCAAAACTTTTTTCATTTATTAAGATGAAAATAAATTTGTCTTTTTCTCTGTTGATGTGGTGTTTTACATTTATTGACTTTTTAAATTATAATTTTCTATTATTTTGAAGGGTAAAACAAAAGCAAAGACAGAAACAGGGTAACATGTAACAATATATATGTTACAGAATTTCCAAACAAGAATAGTTGGTTAACAGTGATCAAAATAGTATCTATTTTTATCATCAAATCTGTTGCTCAGATTGACAGGCAAACTTATGCATGAGGGGACATGTGGTAATAGTCAATCATTTGTTGACTTTTGTATGTTAAACCTTCCTTGCATTCCTCGATGAATCTCACTTAGTTGTAGTGTATAATCTCCTTAATGATTTGCTGCACTCTGTTAGCTAGTATTTTACTGAGTACTTTTGCATTTATGTTCATTAGTAAGATTAGCCTGTAGTTCTCTTTTTTTGGTTGGGTCTCTCTGGTTTTATATCAGGACAATAGTCACCTCCAGGAATGAATTAAGGCACGTTGCTTCCCTTTCAATTTCATTTGAGAACTCGAAGAATATTAGCATTAAATAGTCACTAAATTTCTTGTAGAAATCAGCAGTGAATCCAGCAGGACCTGGCCTTTTTTTTGTTGATAAGCTTTTAATTATATTTCATTTGATTGATATTAGGTTATTCAGAATTTTTATATCTCCTTAATTCAGCTTCAGTACATACATGTCTAGGAATCAGTCAACATTTGTTTATGTTTTTTGTTTTATGAGAGTAAAGTTTTGAAAAGCAGATATTGATGTGCTTTGAACTTCCACAGCATTTGGAGTGACTTCACCCTTTCCTTTCCTCATTGCATGAATTTGGGTCCTTTATTTCCTTTTGTGATAAAATTGGTTAACTTTTTTCAATTTTATTTATTCTTTCAGTGAATCAACTCTTCGATTCATTTATTCTTTGTATTATTTTCTTAGTCTTGACTGCATTCATTTCTGTTATCAGATACGTTTGTACCAACACTTCATCTTCTGAACTCTGACCATCAAGGTCACCTCAAAGCATTTAAGGGTCATTTCTCCAGGAAGCATTTCTAAACATTTCCAAATGCTTCCTACAATCTAGTGTTAGTGACTTCTGAACCACATAACTTGGTAGTGTCACTGAAGTGAAATTAAGTCTGTCTTAAGTTTTCTTTGATGAGGAAATTACCTGACCTTCACAGTGTAGGACAGAAGGGATGATTGTGGGTTACAGTTTATAGAGGTTGCAGTTCCTAGATGACTGGCGTCAATGCATGGTGGTGTGGTGGAGGGGCACCGCAGAAGGGAAACAGTCCAACAGCAAAGCAGGCAAGGAGCAGGAAGGCGGGGACCCTGCCTTCTTTCTGTTCCTTCATAAGTTCCACCTGGGCTCCAAGTGTGTTGATTGCTATCACCTACAACCAGGTGGAGCTTTCCATTAATCACACACAAAGTCATGCTTAACAATTTATATATCGAATAAACTTAATAAATATTTATATACATTTGATCTGCATTCTTCTGAACAGCTCCACCCATGAGTAATGGGGTTTGAGGGCACATATAGTTAGAAGTAATTGTAAAAATTAGCATCCGAGTTGGAGGACAGAATAATTCAGAAAGAAGGTGTGCTTTCCTAAAGCAGATCAGCCAGTGTGTTAAAAGCCTAGAAACACAATATCTTTAAGAAAGGACAAAATTGAATTATCTCTCTTCCTGAATGCCTGAACAGGGATGCTAACAGCCCCACAGCCTTGGGGGTCAAGGCTCTGAGGCCTGCAGACCTGGACTGACGTCTACACAGTGAGTCCTGGCTCTCTGCTGCTTCAAGGTCACCAACACCTTCCCTGGAAGTGCAGCCTGCAGATGACTAATGATGGCGTCCTCTGTATGCATAAGCAATGGGATTTCAGGGGCCCAAAACAGTTTCTAATAAATTATATCGCATATAGATGAATCCCATGTATTATATTTAAGTCATAACTATTCTACTCTATTATAAGGAATTTAATTCTGCTGGTTCTGTTTCTCTGGAAAAACCTAAGACAGCCTGATTATGTTGTTGTCTTATTAACCTTTCAAAAGCACCAGCACTTGGTCACATGGATACTCTGTCTATTCCTGTTCACAATTTTATTTATATCTGTCCTAATCACAGTATTTATTACTTTGTTCTTCTTTTAGATTCAATTTATTTTTCTGCCTTTGAGTGGAAATGCAGATTATAGATGTACAAATGCTATTAATTTCTCTCTGTGCATTGGCATTACTACACCACAAAATTCTGATGGACTGATTTTAACATAGCACAAGATATTTTAGAATTTCTCCCAAGACTTATTTCCTCATGTGGTATTTGTAAACATGTCTTTAAAATTCACATATATTGAGAGTTCAATTCTATTCCAGGTTTCTTTTACGGTCTCACTACTAGATCAGAATTGTAGTGATCTGCCTGCTTACAGCCTCCCAAGCGCTGGGATTATAGGCGTGCACCACAAAGCCCAGTCTCTTTTGCTGTCTCAGCATGCCCCGGGGGTGGGGCCAGCACTGCAGGGCAGGCTTTCATACTCTGAGCTGTTTGGCTGGTCCTCAGGTATTTATTTTCTGTTTGATTCCAATATGCTGTGTATATGCATTTTCTATTATTTATATTCTTTTAAATTTTTTATGTTCCTTTTTCACAGATCATTTTCTTCATTGATATGACTTTGTGGTTCACAATTTTTATATCCCTATGTGGAGTCAGAATGTGGGCAGAACACATCTCAATTCCTTCTTTCATCCCCTCCCCTTACATATCTTCCTCCGTCCACATCTTTTTTTCTTTGAACGTATGTGCAGTGTGTAATGTTTACCTTCTTTGTGTGGAGTTGGTACATTGATGTATTTTTCTTTTCAATTTGGTAATGTATGTTTTATGGCCAAAAATATGGATGCTCTTGGTGGCTGTTTTGCATTGGCTAAAAAAAGTGTACATTTTGCTGTTATTTGGTGGCATGTTCTGTAAATGACCAATTAAAATGAACTTATTAATTTTACTGTTCAGTTTAGCGATGTCCTAACTCATTCCTCTGCTTGCTTGTCTGTCAGTTACCAATAATGCACCTGCAGGCTTATCTTTTCAGCTTTGGCAGTCTCTGACTCTTCTGTCCCTTTCATGGGCTAAGTTTGGCTGCCAAGCTCTGCCTCTGCCCCACTGCAGGGGTCCCCTGCTGAGCCGGCCGAAGCCAGTCCTCAGTCCTGCGTTGTACTTCGCTCTCCACCCTTTGCTCTTGATTCTTCCGCAAGCCTCCCTCTACATTTGTGTGGGCTGTAGATTTGTCTGTTTTCCCCATTAGAGCCCATACCACAGTACTAATAGCTATTTTAGTTTCTCTATCCCTCTAAAGTCTTGTTCTGCTCCTTACTTTTTCTCTCCAACTGGCGTTTACTTGCCTTTTTGCATGACGTTACTTTTTACTGATAGTTGGAAATGATGTACCTGGTAGTGGGAACTCAAAACACTCAGGCTTTTAGCGTGGCGTTTTAGATTAAACTCTAAAAGACCGACAGTGCTTGGTGTCTGGTGCAGCTCTGACTCCAGAGTTTTAATTTCCTGTAGTCTCTTTATCGTTATGCTTCTTTCCTTTGTCTCTTGGTTTCCCTTAAAACTTCTTTAAAAGTCTGTGTTTTATGTCCTTGAAGTTGGAATGCACTACTAGTACATTGGAGCTTTTGCCTCCCTGGGGTAAGGTGCTGTAAAAGGAAATCTTTCTGTAACCTGACCAAACCTGCGTTTATTTTTATATTGACCTTATTGCTTGGGCTGTGACCTGTGGCAGAATTTCTTAGTCTTTTTGGTAATTTTTCTGCTTAGTGAGTCAGGAGTCTGGAGGCTGCTGCAGCTTTCTAATTGGCCTTCCTGGGAAGAGGTCAGGGAAGGTTAAGAGCTCCCTCGCAAGGCCAGTCATTTTTAGGAAGTGTTCTCGGGACTTATGCCAAAGTGGTTACTTTAACCTGGGCATAACTGAAAAGTGCTTAGCGCTATCCTTTGCTCGCCCAGAAGCAAGGAGGAATTTTTCTTCCACCTCCACTGAGAGAACCTGGTGAGGCGCATGCCCATAAATCCCAGGGAAACTGTCAGGACTTCAAGCCTGTGCCCACCACAATGTCTAACTCGCGGGCTAAGCCTCCTGAGGCTTTCAGCTGTGCATCTGCATCGTTAAAGTGTTTCCTGCAGCACAGAGGTCCTGGAGCTTTGCTCCCATTGAGCTGGCCAGGGTTGTGTCTCTCTGTCTTCTTGTTTCCGATTGTCAGTGAGGTAGTTTACACTCTGACCTAGTCTCTGATGGATATAAGAGAAGTTGCTTTCTCATAGAGCAGTATCTTTTTTTCTCTTTGAGAATAGGAATGATGATTTATGACTGATTTACATTGTACAGCTAAAACAAGAATTCAATTTATTTAATGTTAATAATTGTTAAATGTTGTTTTTGCCAGAAGAGCATAAAATATCAACTGAATGCTTTAGAGTTTCTCCTGTGTGTGAAAGCATGTTATTATCTCATACACAATTTAGGAGGTCAAACAGAACAAATAAAATTACTTCACCCAGTTTTGTTCTGTGGAAACACCCCTACGTACATGTCTAACCACATCCAAGTAAAATACTGGCAGTTGTACTGGATTTTAAATAGTTGAATTGTTTAAAACCGAGTCCACAAGCCACGACGTCCTGGAGCCTTGCCTGCGTTCCATCTCCCTTTTGTCCTAGCTCCTAGCAGAGTATTAGCGTGTGGGAAAGAAGGACTTGCTGGAAAATCTGCGCGATCTATTAAAAGCTTCCTGAGTGAAGACTCCACCCTAAACATGCTCATGTTCCATGTTTCCACATTTCAAAATGAATATTTGCGCCAACACCAAATATAAGATAAAATGCATGTGTGAACAAATGAATATTATTTTCTGCCTCCATCCTCTTCAGGAGAGCCTGAGTATAAGGATTACACTCAATTCCTCTATCATCTGAAGTTAAGAGACTGTATGGTCTCGCGTTACAGAATGGTGAATCCTCAGCAAATCCTTTTCAGGTTCTTAGTATCCTGCACAAAGAATTGGAGGAGACAGTACAAGTGGCAGGAATGTGTGCTTAATGCGGGTGGGAAGGAGGTACACCCTCCTGCAAAAGAGTAGGCTGGCGAGCAGACCCAGCGGCCCGAGGACACGCGAAGGGGTCCTTGTATCTCAGGCTTTCTCTCTACTGCAAATGAGGCATTGGAATAATTTTCCTACCAAAAATGCATTTGGCCTGTCATCAAATTTTATTACTGGGTTGAGGTTGCAGAAAAGGAATAGGTTAGAATATTTTCTCATGTCTTGAAAAGGTGGACTCTGACAAATTTGGAGTAGTCAGAGAAGGTTTTTTCATGCTATTATTTGGGAGAAGCTTTTTAAGGGATTTTATTTCCATGCTTCCTGTGGAGATGAGGGCAGAATGAAAAGGCATCTTAGATGAGCTACCTGATAGCTACAGCCTAAGGTGATTCCTCACCTTATGAAGCCTAATGAAAACAGGAGTCCCCAGGCAGGTGCTCAAGTCAGCTGTGGTGGATCAGGGGCCTTTAGTTACTTTACCTGTCTGCACCCAGAATAGGGCTCAAGTCTTGGGTTTTGCAGACAAGCCTCAGATATCTTCCAAAAATCTTCACAAGTTGCTTCTTTTGAGTGGTCTTCTGCCAGCAGTCATTGAGATTGGACTGGCTTTACCTCAGGAAGTTATGCCGGCTATGAGTATGGGCAAAATCACTGAGAAGGGGCCCTTCCAGTTGGGTTTTAATTGGGTCTACGGTAGCCCGGTCCTTTCATGTGTTAAAGAGCTCCTGGCCTCCAGAACAGATATCAGGTGGAGCTGGCAGAATATTTTTCTGGACAGCTTGTTGTATTTGTCCCAAGTTAAAAAGATACTGTAACAGCCTGTGGCCTCTGGGTCTAATGTACCAGAAGATTTTTTTTTTAAAGCGCTTCCTTATAACATCTCAAATGGTATCATACATAGTCCCATCTTGGGAATGTTTTGAACGCTTATTATAAGGCCATAGCAGGAATCACAGCCAAGCCTCACAAGTCTCTCAGAAAAGTTTCCCACAAGTCATTCAAGGGTCTGGTCAGCCCTTCTAACCGTTATAGATGACTGAGGGCTGCATGCCGAACAGAGGTGGTAGTTTGTCCCTAAAGCCTTTGCCACACTCCAAGTTATTTCAGAGGTAAAAGAAATTCTGTGGGGACTGGCACACTTCAAGCCAGAAAATAACTTCTGTGGGTAGCACCTTGACTTTCTACCTCTGCAGCCCTTTCTGAGTGGGTAGAGAAGGCCTCAAGCCAACATGTAGAGGTGTCAGTTAGGATCAATTTTGTTTAAACGCTCCCTCAGTGGTGGGATGCAGATAAAGCCAAGGGTATGTTCATTTCTTTTTCACAGGTTCTGACGAAGTAGGTGGTCTGCGTTTGCCACGGTTATGGTAGGCAGAGTGAGGAAGCTCGGCAGCCCCACGATGGGGTGCTGCTAGTCCAGATCCTGCCAAAGGGTGTTTGATCTTTTCCTATTTCATGTCAGTTACCAATGGAAAGACTCATCCAGAGGTTTTGTAGATTTCTACTCTGTCCCTTGCGCAAGAACCAGTTTGTTTCCCAAATAGCTCTGAAGTCCTCTCCGTCCTTTGCCACATCTATTGTCTGGGGGCTTGTGGAGTGGTTTTCACGGTTCCCCAAAAGCTCCGAATAAGGCCAGGGGCTTGAGGCCTGCAGGACTGCCTTCTTCTTTAGTCAGCCGATTTCC
>NDGN011135643.1:0-11844 GCA_002564285.1 Tympanoctomys barrerae | reverse complement strand
GCATCCTTGAGGTGCAGGTAGCAGTGAATGGAGAGAGTTCCCAGTGGGCAAAATTGTCAAAGTGGGTTGGAAGCATTCTTGGCCTCTGAGTCCCATGTGATGGAAATATATATCATCCTGGACCCCACGTAGCCCTCTGCTGATCCTGCTGCCTGGCCAGGTGGTATGAGAGAGTGATGCATGAAGACTCTTCTCATAAAGGTGGCGGCTGTTCTAGGAAATGAATGCCTGCCTGACCTAAGTTCTCTAATAATGCCCTAGAAGGGACCAGCGCCCGGTGACCTGTCTCCTTAGCTCCTGAGTAGCTTCTGCACTATGGCTTGAGTGTCGTTTGCATTCAGTATGGGGGGGGGAGTCATTAAATAAACAAGTACCTATAAGTTTGCATGTATTCTCAGTGATATTTTATTATACCTTCACCAAGGAACTAGAGCATCATGCTTGTTTAAATCAGTAGAATCATATGTTCCTGTCACTTGGTGCAGAGTGGGCACAGATGCCTGCATGCAGCTGGGGTGCTCTGTGGAGTGACCTGTTGGCTGGATTTTGTCATGCTGTATACTCTTCAGGGGCACAGCAGCTGCAGGACTCTTATTTTTGTCATGTGGAGTATCTCTTGTGTGTCACAGGAGGAACTGAAATAGCTTCTGCTGAATTTTTATGTCTTCAGTTTGTTCATTGCTGGTTTTGGAAAATGGAAAACTTCACTTTGAACAAATTGTGGGTTTTGCTGTAAATGAGCCCCTGACCCCACCTCCATTGGTGACTGACTTCCAGCGGTATGGAAAGGCAGTCGAATGCACTGAGCCCCCAAAAGGAGATACCCAAAGAGAGCCAAAAGGTTCATGTTTAGGTGGGCACATTGCTCTCAGTGAGGAACACTTGGCTGCCCACTGAAGACCCTCAACTAAACCAGACTTTCAAGGGTGTGCTGCCTGGCGCTGCAGTTCCACCAGGAGGTGACTGATATCTCTGTTAATTCTACTTTGGGAAATTGGGCTTTTGTGTTCTTTGCTGGCATATTATTATTTCAATCTCTTATTTTCTTTGGATACTCTTTTTTACTTATTTTAAAAATTAAAATCTTTCAAAATTTCATTTTTAATATTTCACTTCAGTTTTAAATTTAGTTCAATTCATGAACCCAGCAGCCCCAAAGTGAGACATCCTTGATTTCAGGCAATCTTCTTTTCCTCTTCCAATTTTGTGTATTTACTGTGGAATTCTAAATGTTGGTTGATGCCCCATATAGACTGGGGTGATAGGCATGGACCACAAGTTTTCAACTTGCAAATACACTTGACTGTTGGGATTGCTTGGGAATTGTTCTGAGGCTTTGGGTTCTAATACCTCACAGGCACTTGGCAAAGAAGTTATTGGAAGGTGCCATACTCCTGCTCGATCAGGTGGAGCCAACTGTAGGATTCCTTGGCATATGCGTGGTCAGGGCATCTGGGAGGTTGTAGAAGCCTTACAGCTGCCGTAGGAGGCTAGAAATTGCTCTGCATATGCTCCGTGGTGCCAGGGAACATCTGTTGATACTGTGGGTTCCAAGGAAGTCCAGACCCTAAAGGGTGATGCCATCTGTTCACAGCAGCTCCCCAAAGCCCTCTTTGTTCATTGATTTAAGAACAACAGGAGGCAGGAAGCCCTTACTTGACAAGATCCTGGAAGTTTTCAGCTGGTCCCTTTCCAGCCAAGTGTGCAGTGTGTTGCCTTCCTGGGAGGGAGTCTAATCAAGCCTCTGGGCCTTTCCCCAGAAATTCACATGCAAATTAGAGGGGGCCCAGTGAGTAAGCCATGTGCCTGTCTTTGATCTAGGTTGAGATGTGTGTTTATGGGATTGAGCTTGTTTCCAAGATGAATTAGGATAGGTGACCACAGTAGTAGGGCCTCCAAATAACTCCATGCCCCAATTTTCTCCTGAGTACACATTGTTTCAGGCTTCACTTTGAGCCTAAGAAACAGCAGGCAACCTACCTGGAGGTACTGCATGATATGTCTGTGAATAAAGCTGACGTGGCCATGAGTGACCCTGAGCAGAACATGGGAGGCATAGGTAGCTCCACTCTCTGCCAAGTCAGGCCACACCTGAGGTCTGAGGCAGCACGGGGCATCACCAAGCAGACAGGACATGACAAGTTGAACTTGCGGAGGAAGGATGCAACCAGAGGGCAGGCCAAGGTTTAAAAAGTCACTGAGAAATGGCTGAGGGAATGAGAAGTTCATTTAGGTAAAAAGTATTGCTACCATTTCTAATAACATTAGCTCACATGCTTAAGAGGCTCCCTCTGCCAAGCTCTGTTCTACACACTTTACATTTCATTCTTGACTTACCTCCAATATACATACCCTCTTGATTATTTTATAGAAAGCTATAAATAGATGAATTGTCCCATTAGAAGATAACACAAGGAAATGCAATACTTATTGCCATGAGGCAGGTTCAGTAGGAGGAAAAAAGTTTCATAAATTATAGTTTTCCAAACGAGACAGATGTAAGCAGAGGAGAAGGAAGAAAAATAACATATGTTAGACATCTACCATATGCTGGACCTGACCTTGGAGCCCCTTGGTCATTATTTCAGTTCCTCTTAACCTTGCTCTGGGAGAGAGGAGATATTATCGCTGTTTTATAGATGAAGAAATTGTGGCCCAGAGTCTGAGAATTTCCTAGCAATAAGTGAGCAGCCAGATTGGAATACAGGTGTTCCAAACTTTTGAGGTATTCCAGGGACACAGGTCTTAGTGTGGCTCTTGCCTGCTATGCACTCTTCTATCTGCCTGCGTTTTACAAGTTGTGATATCTAGCCCATGGGTCATTGTATTGCTTCTCTGCCTCACTAGACTACAAAGTCCAACACGGGCAGGGATCATATCCATCTCATTCAGCACTGTATTCCTAACACACGGGAATAATGGAAAGCGTTCATACTTGTGACAGAGAAGTTCACAAAAGAATAATTCATCTCTTATTGGGAGCTTCTTCTTTTAAATCAGGAATGAATGATCAATGGTTTGGCTCTCAGTGCACCCGCAGAGTTACAAGAGGAATTTATGTTCATAGGGATCTCTCAGGCCTAAGCAAACCCCGAGAGGCTGACTCTCTAGGAGCAGGGACCTGGGTGCCTGAATTTCACGGTGCTCTCTGGTTGACGTTGTTACACGGACAGGCAAGGGATCCTGGCAGATGGGTCTGAAGCCCAGTTTGAAATGTGGTTCTGATGCCATCATCCATCCTGGGGCTCAGCTTCCCACCTGTGCCCGCACTTCTGGGCTTAATGGGCTTTGGAAGCCAGGCCATGCTGTTGCCTAGAACCTGGAAGGAGATCTGGTGCCCGCTCAGGCATGGGATCTTATCAGCTGGGTATTTACTGAGCAAAGTTCAATCAAAGCAGCACTGTGGATCCGGGTTTAACAGATACTCAGGCTTCCGGGCCTTTGATTCTGAGCCTGGGCATGGGGGCCCCTTATCATCCAGTGATAATGGGCTCCCAGGTGAGCTCTGAGGGCTCGAGCTTCCAGCCATGCAGGCCGTCTGAGCCGGCTGTCATGTAGAGCCGCGGGTGCTTTGCTTTTCCTGTTCTTCCTGGCCAGGAAGGACCCTCTGCTCTGGCTTCTACTTGGGCTGGTGCTTTGGCATCTTGCCTTTGATAACAAAAGGAAGGGAAAGCTCTGAGCTGCAAAGTGGATATTCTCTGGCCCCAGGGCAAACAGATCACGCTGGATGTGGTTCCAAGTCCTGTTAGTCATGAAGAACCTGGGAACCACTTGCTCCAGGCCCTTCATTCTAAAGAGAAGATAAATGACAGCACATGTTAAAGAATCACCCAACCGATTAATCAAAAGTAATCACAGAGTTCACTGTGGACACATCATTTGGGAAGATTATGAGAAATAAAGTGCATTATTTTACTTTGATAAATTTATAATTTTCTGGTTGGGAGCATTAGAAATGTTTTCCATTTCTAATGCTATAATAGGATAAATTTCTAATATATAGCAGGATAAAAATTTATGGAGTGCTTATTCTATATTCGATTTTATATGAAATACATGACTTATTTCTTATTTAGTATATCAATTGACTCCTTGAGATAATCCCTTGATAAGAAATTGCAGATTAAGAGGCTCAGGGAGGTTTAGTAACTTGCCTGGGATCACACAGCTGGATTGTGGCAGGGGCAGGATTTAAGGCTTGTGCCACCTGAGTCAGAGTCCCTGGTCTTACTGCCACTCTCTACTGCTACCTCTGAGTACTAATCAGATCGTCGCGTATTTGAGAATTGACCATACAGAGATTCCATGGACTGCAGAGGTCAAAAGAATCAGGAGAGAAATCAGGACATGGAAAATCTCAAGTGAAAAGTTGAAGGTTAGACACACTGGACCGCGTGGGGAAGTACGGCCACACCTTCTGGCAGGAGCTAGAGGGTAGTGTGAAAAGTGGTTAGAAAAGCAGCTTCAGATCCCATAGTGGAAGGATTTCAATTCTAGAGCAAGAGGCTGGGCCCTAATTGTGGGTATGGAGGAGTCACAGAAGGTTTGGGGGCAGGAGGAGGAATAATGCACAGAAGAATACTCTAGCAAGCGTTCCGTCTTCGTTGGTGACCGAACACAACCCGGAAGCAGGCATATCTTAGGGACATGGGCACTGGGGACTGGGGTTTGTCTGAGGAGAGCTATGGGCTCCAGCAACATTGCTTTCCACAGCCACCCCTCCAGAGCAAGCCCCGGCCCCGCCTCGGCCGTACCAGGGTGTCCGCGTGAAGGAGCCAGTGAAGGAGTTGCTGAGGAGGAAGCGCGGCCACACCAGCAGCGGGGCAGCTGTTGCACCAACTGCGGTGAGGGGACAGTTGTGGCCAGTGTGTGCGTGCATGTGCGTATGTGTGCGTGCATGCGTGTGTGTGCACGTGCGTGTGTGTGCACATGTGTACGCGTGTATTGGGGTGAAGAAGTCAGGCAGAAATGCCCTTCCTTGTCCGTGGGGGCCTGAAGACAGCAAGTTACCTGGTGGTACTGTAGGAGATGGGCCCAGGGCACAGTTGACGGTTCCTTGAGGTGGGTGAGGGGTGGGGGACTGGCCTGCTTGGCCCATTGAGAAGCACATCTCCCGCTGTGAGGTAGAGGTAGCTTCGAGCTTCTTCCATGCACAGACTTCCTGGATAATGGAAGGACAGAACCCTCAGAAATGTAGGTGGTGATCCTGGGATGGGGGTGATTTGTTTGGACAGCGGAGATTCTTCTCTGCTCTACCCTGGGAGCCCGTGGCGAGCTCCCCGGTTGGACTGGATGGAGATGACTGAATGCTGGTCCTTGTCTTTTCTTCTCCCCTCTAGGTGGTGCTGCCCCACCAGCCCCTGGCGACTTACACCACAGTGGGTAAGAGCTCCCTGCAGCCCTGGGCCTCACCAGGTGCCTCCTCTGGTTGGCATCTGCAGTTCTGCAATTTTCTTTCCCCCACAGGTCCTTCCTGCCTTGACATGGAGGTCTCTGCTTCCACAGTGGCAGAGGAGGGGGCTCTGTGTGCCAGCTGGCTCTCCCAACCTACCCCGGCCACCCTCCAGTCCTTGACCCCTTGGACACCTTACACTGAGTATGTGTCCCATGAAGCCGTCAGCTGCCCCTACTCAGCCGACATGTACGTGCAGCCTGTGTGCCCCAGCTACACGGTGGTGGGGCCCTCGTCCATGCTCACCTACGCCTCCCCACCACTCATCACTAATGTCACGGTATGTCATACAAATAGGCCAGGGGCACCCTTTAAAAATAGGGTGGACTTTTGATCCCGATCTTCCTTGTTATAGATTTCCAGGGTTATTAGTCCACAGGATCATGTAGGCAGTCTGATGCTATTCCCATAGACCCCAAGTACCCTGCAGAGACCTTGTGCCTGTCTTACCATGCTTCTGCTCCTTGGGGCTGCAAAGGTCCCCTGCTTCTCTGCGCTGAATCTCCCCAGCCACCTTGCAAGCACTGGGTCTTGGTTATGAGGCAAAGCTTTTGTGAAAGGCGTCTGCATGGGGTCTTGTGCCAGTGCCAGCCTTTTCTTCCAATTCAAATAACTTAGAGAGTGATTTGATTGTTCACTTAGCAAAGGAATTTGCCAGAAGCTTTCTAGGCTGGATGCAAGCTGAAGCAACTTTCTAGAAACTGTACTTTTGACTTAGACCCACCTGAAGGGTAATTTTGGAGTTCCATCTGTAATGTCAGGTTGGTTGTGTGCAAATCCTTACCCCTTTACTGACTAGTTAGTGGGCTTAGTAATTTGGCCACTCTGAGTTTTAGTGTCCTTGCCTATAAAATGGAAATGCTAGCAAGATGGATGTTGTCAGGATCACATGAGCTAATGCATAGCTTAACACAGTTCCTGACCCTTAGAAAGCCTCAGCAAATGTTGGTTATCCTCACATCCCAATCTGCCAGTGGCATTCACCAAGGACCATCTTCAGGTGCCAGATTGGAAGGGCTGGGTCTGCTCCTCTTGGAACGAAGGAAGAAAGAGATACAGCTTTGTGTGACCCAAAGCGTGGGAATCTATAAAGGCTGTGGTTTCAGTGACATCCACTCCACTGCAGGCACGAGTGGGAAGGGCAGCTAGGGCCTCAGGCATGGTTACAGACGTACCCTCGCAGGTGGGAATTGCTTTGGTTCCCCATGTCCCTTCCATTTCCTCTGGAGTCCAGTGTCTTCCTAATGCACCTGCTCACTGCTTCCAAGCACCTTCTAGCCAAGGCCTGTGGGAGGCTAACCAACCCACAAGCCTACCTGGATACTTGGCAAACCAACTGTGGGGTCTTAATGAGCGTGGGTAGGAAGGAGTTGATGCAATGTGTTCCCCAGGTGACTCATTTCCATATCGCTGAGCCTGAGGTGGAGGTGAGGGGGTGGGTGGAGGATGTAGTGGTTTGCAGCCATTTCACTGTGGAAGATTCTTTTCATTCTTTATACCCCTTCATTATCCCCATTATTTGCTTTGAATGGCTCTGTGTATCAAACTATATTTATTAAGAAATAAATTATTTGCTTTGGGATTTTGTAAATGAACTCATCAGAGGTGGTTTGACCTACAAGTCAGCTTTCAGGATCAGCAGAGTGTTGGGTTGGGGTAGTTCTATTCCAGAGCAAAGAAACCTGCAATGGCCTAGGACTTCATTTGGAGTTTTAAAATATGGGAGTGATACCGGTTTTCCCAGATTCTTCCTGGTTTCAGGATGCCAGCCTTGGTTTTGCCACAGGCTCATGTCAAAGAAGTAGCTGTGCATAATCAGATGTGCCCAGCAGCCTGGGTGTCGTGAGCTTTTGCCTCATTATCCCATGGATGAACACCCCAAAACCGCGTTACCCACACTGCAGTCCCTGGGTCAGTCACACTGGCATGTCCTGAGAGCTATTAAGAAGTGCAGAATCCCAGACTCCCCACCCCCCAGCCTGCTTCCTAGACCAGAGTCTGTTAAAGCAAGACACCCTGCAAGCTGAGGGAGAGCTCTGCCCAGAGAGGCTGACTCTAGGATTTGCTTTCAAGGCACAGTGACAACCAGAGAATGACAAGGGGGTAAAGGGTGGGGAGGGCAGAGGGAGGCCTCCTATCTGTTTGTGGAGGGAGCTTCCTCTTCCACTTGCTTTCTTCAACTGGGAAAGGCCAGTAAGCATCAGGGCACTGCCTCTCTAGCAGGCTGGACCTAGATTCGTTGGGAGTAGTCTTTGTGCTGGCCCGCTGTGTAGTTTTTAAAGCACATGGGATCATGGCTCTGAGCTTTGGGGCAACCTTGGGGGCCCCTGGTGAGGTGGCCGTGGGGGACAGCTCAGAGACAGAGGCATAAAGGACATGGAAGTCACCAGGTAGCAGCAGGGAGAAGGGCCACGTTAGCTGGCAGACAGCGCTTCCCAGGCTATAAGGATGCTTGGCCCCCTCTGCACTGGTGCCAGCAGGCGGGGAGAAGACGGTGGAATGACATTGGCCCGCAGGGGACACAGGAGGCGGGTGTTGCCGCGCGGAACCAGAACTGCTTCTGTGTCTGGGCAGGAGAGCAGGCAGCATCTAGATACAGCTACCTGGGCTCTGTGACAGGCTCATTGTTTAATATGTGTTTCCATACATTGTAAGACATGGATGTTTTACACTTTAAGATCTCCGAAATCAGATTGCATTTTAAAATCAGTGCAACCTGGAAAATCCTCTCCAATGTGCTCAGCCCTGTGACTTCTTTACTATTTGTATCCCAGTGCTTCGAGGTGAAAGATGAGGTTTCTGGATTAGAAAATAGCGTGTGCAAGTATACATGCAGCGGAGGGATACGAGGGATATATTTGAGATTTGTCTGGCTCTCCCTTGCAAGGGAGACTTGGAGGAGGAGGAGCTGGAAGAGGGGGAGCCTCCTGAAGCGGGAAACCAGGGAGGGGCACAGTTGAAGGGGGAGTTAGAGATTCCTTTAGGCAAGGCCGGGCGGGTGGGCACGCCTGGTTGCTAACTCCGGCCCTGTGTTTCCCATCACAGACAAGAAGCGCTGCCACGCCGTCCATGGGGCCCCAGCTGGAGGGGCCGGAGCACCAGACACCTCTTACTTACTTCCCGTGGCCTCAACCCCTTTCCACGCTGCCCACCTCCACCCTGCAGTACCAGCCTCCGGCCCCAGCCCTGCCTGGACCCCAGTTTGTCCAGCTCCCCATCTCTCTCCCAGAGCCAGTCCTTCAGGACCTGGACGACCCCAGGAGGGCCATCAATTCCCTGACCATCGACAAACTGCTCCTGGAGGAGGAGGATAGCAACGCCTATGAGCTCAACCACACCCTCTCTGTGGAAGGCTTCTAGGGCTGGCTCCCATGAGAGGGTCCTACTCCCTGCAACTAGGATTTAAAAAGGACCCTGGGATTTGAACCCAGATTCATGTCTGTTTGGAGTAGCCATTTTTTTATCCCAGATTTATTGTAGCCCTCCCTGTCTTTCCCTTCTTTTTTCCTTCCTCTCCCTCCCTCTCTGCCTTTTTTCCCCTTTAGGGATATTGGAATAACATTTTATGCCACATGTCACTTGATCTGGGGTCCACAGAGCCCCATACATAGTCCCATTTCTGTCCAGTGTTCTTCTCCTCTCTCTCATGCCTACTGCAGCAGCAGCAGCACGGTGCATCTGTCCTAGGGCTAGTTATGCCTTCTGTCATTTTGAGGTATATGAGGTGCCTGCGGGGAGCCCAGCCCTTCCAGCACCTCCCAGGTGAGGCAGCCAAGGGAGAGCTGACGCCAGAGTCCTTGAGCTGTCAGTTCCCACAGTTGCTCTTTTGTTTGCTGTTCTCAGCCTTGTCCAGAATTAGGGTCGATTTAGGCAGCAAAAGGCTCAAGGGCTGAGGTTCAGTGTAGTGACAGGGAGGGGTGGGAAGAGAATGTCTGGGTGGGTATGGTGAGTCAGGAACAGAAAGGAGCAGAGTAGGGATGGGAACACAGCTGTGCATGTCTGTGATGGATTGGGAGGGGGAAGAAAGTGGAGTTGGGGTTTATGGGAAGAGGGGAAAGACAGGAATGTTTTAGCACCAGCTTTCTTGGATACTAAGAAGGGCAATAAACTTAAGGCAAACACTGGATTAAGAGTTGGGTTTGGGGCTGTAGAGGATCCTTTCAAGGAAAGCTGAGGGGCATCGAGCAGCAGGGTGAATGATGTTTTACTGTTTCTGACCTGCTCCGGATGGGATGCTCTGCCATAACCCCTGTGTCCAGTGCTGATGGATCCTTTGCCCAGCGCTGCTCTGCAGCCTTTAAAACACATCTTAAGTCCTCCAAAGCCACAGTTGGATGGAGCCAAGACTTCTTCCATCAGAGTATTATCCTTCCAGGGGGTGTATAGCGCCTCAGCCAGAAGGACCATTAGGTTTCATTTAAAATTTTACTGTATCTTTTTTTCCCCTTTTCCCATAGAAGCATCAGGTTGCTAGGGGGGGTCAAGCACCATTGTTCCCAGAGTGCTTAGCTCCTAGGGGTGGATGTGTGCCTTGTGCTGCTGCCTTGCTTGCTAATGACACCATTGTTACGCTTCATGCAGGAGTAATGACTTTTCTGGGAGATGATAACTTCTTTGTTATATTTTCTTTGCTATTTTGGATAAAAACTCCAAAAACAGATGCCACTTTTGAATTTTTTTTTTTTTTGCCTTGGGTTGATTTTGGCCCCCATTTCTCAGTATCTTCCTAAAATCCCAGTACATGTCTTGAAATACTTTTATTCAAAAGTGATGTTTAGATTTAAAAGCTTAATGCATCATTTTAGATGATAAATGAACATCTCAGTAGTGAGGGTGAACAAGCAAAAGAGTGAGAGGAGCTCAGTCTGTTTGATGAAAGCCTTAGTTTCTGTAAAAAACACTATGCAAGGTTTTCCACTACTTGATGATGTGGAAAGACACAGACATAATCTCCACAATGGGTTAAGCTTGGTTAAAAGTAGCAAGGAAATAAAGTCCTTTATGTGTTAGCTGAGACTGAAAAAGTATTTTTTCCCTTTCTTAAAGCCCACTGTCTAGGTAGTAGTAGTCAATCTAAGTTTCTTCTTGAATTATTCTGCAAAGATGGAAATGTTTTCAATAAAGTTTTATAGAGACTTTTCTGTGTGAAGTGTTTTATTGCTAATCAAATTAATCTCCTATAGTTTTCACTCCCCTGTCAGTGTCATGAGAGCAGGGCCTTACACTAATCTTGTTGATCTTGCAAGTTGATGTGTTGCAGGAGGAGACAAACCTGGTGCAACTGTGCTTGCCATCTAGACCTGTTCTCTGAGGAGATTATGTGTGCCACCAGTCTGCTTGCCCTACAGAGAACATGGGTCTGAGAACTGGAAGACAAATCTTCTAACCCTGTTGCTCTTCCTGTTATTCATGTTACATGAGTAACTGCTCATGATGCTGCATGTCAGGACTAAGTCCTGTCATGGACATTTCTGTAGCAGGATCTGAAAAGCCATCAGTCAGGACTCAGGAGCATGTGAAGTCGTGCCCCAGGGAAGGCATCTCTTAGGGCCAAATATCATAATGAAGTGGAAATATGAGAAGCCAGTAAGTCCCCTGCAACACCAATCTTTGGAGTAAGTAACAATTTTGGGGGACTCTCCTTTTCCTGGTAATTTGTTGAGTTACTAAAGGGCTTCTGAGCTCATTACTTTCATTATTAATCTTTGCAGGGGTAATGATTTTTAAGATTATCCACAGTATTCTGTTGGATGTTTTATTTCCATACTTAGAGGGGCAATAGCACATCTTTTATTTAGCTCACTTGAGATGACGGGCATCATTATTGTTTCTTCATATCCATGTAGATCAGAGTCTAGAATCATGACTTGGGAAGAAAGAACTAGGATTTTTCCTTCTAGTTCTAGTGAAGATCAATGGAAAAGAAAGATCCACGAAAAAGACCTTTTGTCTACCCTATTCTGTTTTGAGGTAGGAGTGTGAGCAGCACAGTGTGCTGTGGGTCAGGGTAGGTTGGTGTTTTATGCAATTGTGATCCACAAGTTGTACACTTCCAGCACGAACTGGGGGAGCCAGGAGCAGATAAATATGTGGTAAGATGAAGGTAGGCATGTAAAAAGTAGTAAAACCTCGCAGCACATGGTTCAGATTCTCTATCAGACTGTACCCGTGGTCTAACCAACTGAGCTAACTGGCATTATCCCATTCAAATATTGCAGGTGCATGAATTCAGCAAAACAATCCAATATATTCCAGTACACCATAATAGTAGTGGGCTATCTGTAGCACTGGCAATGTCAGAAGTTTTCAACTTGAGCCTTTTACAGCTCAGCATATTAATAAGGCTTTACTTTTTATACCTTGTTTTTATACTTTTCTGCTGGATGGTTAAG
>NDGN011135631.1:0-14936 GCA_002564285.1 Tympanoctomys barrerae | reverse complement strand
ATTTGGCGTAGGGTCTCACTACACAGCACAAACTCATAGTGATTCTCCGGTTTTTAGCCCCCCCACCACTGGGATTACAGGTGTGCACCACCATGCCCAGTCTCGGTGACTGGGTCAATGTGCCCAGGGCAGCATGTAGTGTAGGAGATTGAACCCTGGTCCCTACACTTGCCTAAGCAGGTGCTTAGTCTGCCGTGCTATCTTGCCTGCCCAGTGTTCATCTTAAAAACTTTGTAAAATGTTCTTTTCTCCCCAAGGGGAAAAGCAGTCTCCTCCCCCTTCCAAGCCCCTGCCCTGACCAGCTGCTCTGTCTCTTGCCCAGCAGAGTGATGACTCCTCAGATGAGGGTTCTCTGCATATTGACACTGATACCAAGCCTGGTCGCAACGCCAAAGTCAAGAAGGAGAGTGGGAGCTCGGCGGCTGGCATCCTGGACCTGCTGCAAGCCAGCGAGGAGGTTGGGGCACTTGAGTACAACCCCAACAGGTGGGCCTCCAGTCGTGGGCAGTGGCCTTTCAGCCTCAACTTCCAGAGAATTGGATTTACACATGAGAAGGGTGGGCTTCATTCCTCTCTTGAGGCTCCCACGCAAATCCCCTTTGGATTGCATGTTGTCACTTACACACTAAAGCACCTAACCATTGTTTCTTCTGGTGGTAACCTTGGACTTTCCATGTGTACTAGTGGTCAGTAACGGAGAGATGTGACCTGCAACCACTTTAAGGCCTCTGGGGCTAATATGATGGGGGACCTCGGCTGTGGTGGGAGTGTTGGCTCCTTCCCAGCATACCTACTCATAACATCTGCAGATTCTCTCTGCATGTAGGGAAACTGAAGCTCCAAAAGCTTAGACAACTCTCATAGCCCCACAACTATGAAGTAGCAGAGGCAGGCCCAGGATCTGTCTGCTTGCTTGGCAACTCGAGCTTAGGGCTCCTGACCAGCTGTCTGTGGCTGGGCGTCAATATTCTAGTGTGAGCATGGGTCCTTTGTCATGCCTTGTTTCGAGTAAAGTAGGACCCAGGTGACATTGGGTGCCTGCTCAGCTCCTGAATCTGCCTGCATCCCTGGGGCTCCTGGAACCCACTACCTAGAGTCTTATTGCCCACAGTGCAGCCCAGCCCCAGGGGCTGCTTGGGGCCAGAGAGGCTGAGGCTCAGGCCTGCTCTTAGATGACAGAGAGTTCCACCCAGGCAGATTAAGGGCTTGATTGAAAAGAGCTTTGGCTAAATGAGTTGGCTGTATTTTATTTCATAAATTACTGTTTTGCATGTAGTATTATGTTCATAGCCAGCTGGCTATAGATGCTTTCTTTTAACGTGCATCAAGCATGACTAGAAGGGTCTGCAGTGCCTTGGGGTACAGTTTTCCTGGCCCACATGGGGTAGTTTCCCATCAGTCCCTGCTACAGAAAGATGAGACACCTGTATCCAGGAGGTAGAACCTGGCCACAAGCACTCTCCCCACTGTAAGCAGGGGCCCAGCATGGGGCTCCAGGTACAGGTAGTCCTTTGAGCAGTGCCCCTGATCTGGAAGCAAGTTTGTACTCAGCATATGGAAGACTTCTCCCAGCACCCTTGGGTCCCCATGACCTTCATAGAGAGATCTGAGGCCTGGCAGGGGTGAGCACTGGGTGCTTTATTGTGGGTGCTGCAAAGAGGGCATCTTTGGGGTTGTGGAAGTGAGACAGTGGGAGAGTCTCTGGAGAGGATCCATGCCCATCCCTGTGAGCAGGCCAGGTGTCTGGCCTGGGAGGGGCAGCCTGTCTTAGGGCAGCAGTGCGGCAGTTCCCACTTGTGCCCTCGCACACTGTGCACGTGCCTGTGGGGCCCCTTAGCCTGCCGTGGGCAGTTCCTCCCCAAGTTTACCATTTGGAGTGATAGGTCAGTTTTTGATGGTCCATTTGCTGTGTTTTAAGTACTGACTGTTTGGAAAAAAAAACAGCTGAGGAAAATATGTTAATTTCTTGTGGATGGTTTGCTTAGTGTTTACCACTGAGGGGAAAAAGAGAGGATTTTGGTATGATAATTGGAGGATTAAAGTATTATTTTCCATGTTGACTGGTTAAACTTTGCTCATTGATTCACTTACAACTGCATGGACAGAGGCCATCTGGGTATGTGGGCTCACCCTCTGGGGTCCTCATGGTATGGGTGGGCAGCTCACTTCCACACAGGCTCAAGCAGGGATCTTCCACCCCTGTTTGGGACCCTTATGGCTAGGTGTCCTGGCACCCCTGTCTACTCTCAGTGGTGTGGGTGGGCAGCAAGGTAAAGCTTGCAATAGAGGGGATGAGTAAGCTGTTGATACTTGCTGGTGGCCCATGTCTGCTCAGAGAGGACAGCACAGCTATATCAATGTGAGGGCAGCCCCTGTTCCCTAGCATAGTGACCCAGACAGTGTAGATGATGCAGTACAGGCCTCAGGAACTTGGGGTTACCTGACCAGGTGTGATTTTCCATTTTGTTGTCTCTGGCTAAGGAATCATCTTTCATGGAGTGCCGTGGAGATGGGTGGCCATTCTGTTCTTCTCAGGCTTGGGGAAAGGGCCTTCTGAGGCTGTGGGACCTGCAGAGTGCTATGGACCTGGGCCTCAGCACTGTTGCAATTTGGCTGGCTGCCCCCATGACTGTCTGTGCTCACTAGGGCCGTACCATCTCTCTGCCCTCTTCTGGCAGGCTTTTGGGATTCCTCTTGGTTCTGAGCAGCAGCTTCTCCAGGCCCATGGTGGGGCTGCTGGCCAGGCATCTTACTCCATGTCTGGGCAGTCTTCCCAGTGCTGTGTCAGCCTCTTCCTTCTTGTCACTTTGTGTAGGTCCATCTGGGGGTGGGGTGGTACAGAAGCCTTTTCACATGTAGAGGGCCACTCATAGCTGGTGCTGGACTCATCCTGTATCCATCTCCCCAGCTACCCTCTTCTCTGGCTTGTGACCCTTGTCAGTGGTCTTATTCAAAGTGCTCTGTATACTTGGACACACTGGGGGATGGGCAGAGAGTTAGATGCCTGGAGAGAGGATGACACAAATGCAGAGAGAATCTTTGGAGAATTGAGTCCAGAATGTGGGGGGGGGGAACAGTGGGAGTCCTGTGTGCTTCTAGTCTATGCCCACAGGCACAGGGTGAAGTGACAGGTGTGCACAGGTCCCCATATGTGGTATGGCCATATCCATAGCCTGGAGTGGGCCATCTGGCCTGGTTGGGGCCAGGTAAGAGGACCACAGGGTGATGTACAGGTGTGAGAACCAGAAAGAGACACTGAAGGACACTCATAAGGAGCTCTGGGGCATCGTGGGCTCTCTTCTGGGAATCGTGTACACCTGGGTTCCCAGCTGGACCCTCAACTTAGAATCTCTGGTCAGAGCATAGATTTGGCAATTTTAAAGCTGCCCAGGCATTTCTTGTATAAATAGGTTGCAGGTCCTAGCTAAGGTGGTGTGTGGGCTAAAGTAGAGCACAGCCCCACAAGGATATAGGAGGCTCCCAGGACCCCAGGACCTTGTCTTCCAGTATTGTCCATATCCCAGCTCTGTGGAGTTATAGTGGCCACCATGTCCCACCTCTTCCAAACCTAGTTTTAGAAGCTGATTGTGGAAGGAATAGAACCAGTGTAGTCAGGAGAGAATAGACATCTAATGTCGCACAGGCATTGGAAGGAACTAAGGACATAGCTGAGTCCTATGGGCAACTTTACCTTGAAGTAGAGGGTGATGAAGGACTGGAAGGTAAGGTGGGAGGAGAAGCCTGGGAGTCTGTGGAAGCTGCTAGAGCTAGGGGGCTTGGGCTGAGTTAAGGTACAACTGTGCCTGTTCAGGTAAGATATAGGTGCAAGTGTAGATGCAGATACAGATGTCCATGCAAGTGAGGTGCAGGGGCAAGAACAGGAGTGCAGGTGCAGGTATGGTGCTGGGACAGGTGCAGGTGTGAATGTAGGTGTAGGTAAGGGTGGTGGTACAGGTATGTGTACAGGTGTAGATGCGGGTGTGTAGGTACAGGTGTGGGTACAGGTGGGGTATGGATGTGGCACAGGTGGAAATGCAGGTGTGGTGCTAGTGTGTGTGGAGCTGTAGAGAAAAGGTGTGGGTCCCCTAGGGGAGGGTGCACCATGGGAAGGGAGGGGCTTGCCTCTGCTTTTCAGGATAACAGATGGGAAGGTGACTGGGGATGAGGGGAAAGACTCAGCACAGGGTGGTCCTCAAGGTGCACAGAGCTGGCAGGAGTGCAGGAGGGAAGTGGCTGAGTATATCTGCCAATTTAAGGTAGGAGAGCCCAGTGCATGATTGAGCATGGCCTAGACCTCCATCCACCATCCTCCAGTGTGCTGTGGCTGACTTCTGTCGCCAGGCCTCTACCTCTTCTTGGAGGGGGCTGGGTGAGCAGATGGGCTTCCTTGGCATTTTCCATGGGGAGTCATCAGCCCTTGCCAACCTCTGCACTCTAGGCCCTCTGCTGGCTGCCTAGGCCAAGGGTTTGTGCAGCACTTGGACTGAGGGTTATACTGTGGCCCTGGCACCCTGGGCTGGAAGCTGGGAGCTACCTATAGATGGTAGGCTGTTGGCTGTGGCATGTGTGTGTCCAAGTGCCCAGAGCTGTGGGACATGGGCCATGATCCGTGTTCCCTGGGCAGTCTGCTGAGGACCATGGCTGAGTGCCTGTGTCTCTGTGTTCCTAGCCAGCCCCCGGCCTCCCCCAGCACACAGGAAGCCATTCAGGGAATGCTGTCCATGGCCAACCTACAGGCCTCTGACTCCTGCCTGCAGACCACATGGGGTGCCGGCCAAGCCAAGGGAAGCTCACTGGCAGCCCATGGCACCAGGAAGAATGGGGGCAGCAGCAAGAGCACAGGCAAGCGGCTGCTGAAGAGGGCTGCCAAAAACAGCGTGGACCTGGAGGATTACGAGGAAGAGCAGGACCACCTGGATGCCTGCTTCAAGGACTCAGACTACGGTGAGGGTCACTGCCGCTGGGAGGGCCTGGAGGGGGGCCAGCACCCACAGCGGGCAGGACCCTTCAAGTACAGGGCTACATCTGCTGGAAACTCATCCCAGGGGCCTCAGAAGCTGGGCCCTGTTTAATTTTGAGATGCAATTTGCAAATCATAAAAGCCCACCCTTTAGAAGTGCAACTTGGTGGTTGTTGACATCAGTAGAGGTGTATGCAGCAATCATAGACAATTTCAGAAGATTCCATCCCGTAACAGGAAACCCTGTTCTGTTAACAGTTACTCCCTGCAACCCCAGCCCAGGCAACCTGCAGTGTTGTTGGGTCTCCATGGATTTGTCTCTTCTGGGCATGTCACACAAAAGGGTCATGTAAGAGCCCATCTATGCAGTCAGCATAGTGTTCTCTGGGTTCATCTGCACTGCAGCATGTGTTAGAGTCTCCCTTCTTTCAAGGCTCAATATTGTGCCACTGTGGGGATATACTATACCCTCTTTTAGCTGTGTATCTGGGCGTGGACCTCTAGGTTGCTTCACCTTTTAGCTATGGTAAACAGTTCTGTGAATGCATTGTACAGGTTTCTATGGGGACCTATGTCTTCCTCCCCGTCTTCTTCCTCACTAGCTGTATTCCCAGAAGAGTACTGGCTGGGTGATAAAACACTGAGCATTTGCTTTTCTGAGGACTTACCTGGCAGGCTTTCAGGGACTGGACCACTTTGCAGTGACAGGGCTTTGAGATCACCATGTCCATCCTGTCTGCCTCTGTGTGAGATGGAGAGACAGGCTTGGGTGGCCACCCCTACGGTCAGGCAGTGAGCTTGGCATGGGCCCTGGCTCCCCTGGAGTGGGCTCTGGAAGGGCTCTTTCCAAACTAGAAATGTCCTTGTGGCACAGGCCCCTGTTCTGGGGCTGGGCATGCCCTGGCTGACTACACAGCCTCCCCAACACCCTCCCCAGCCGCAGGCTGGTGGTTGCTGAGCTAGACACTGCCCACCTGTAGTGGGTGGACTGGGCCTCACCACAGGGCCTGTCCCTGTTTGACAAGTGCACCAACAGCAAAGCCAACTCACTTTACTTTTCTGCGCTCTTTCAGGGTGTGGAATACAGGCCCCTGCAGCTGCCACTTCCAAAGTCATGGGTCCTAAAGGCTCCTTACCAAGCCTTAGGGGTTGGAGGGCCAAGAGGCACCCATCCTGCTGTGTGGGATCAGCTCCTCGGAGATGCACTGGGCAGTTCTGGGCTGCTGGAGACCATGAGCTCTCTTGCTGTTCACCAGTTTCTTTGGTAGCAGCAGAGGCTAGCCACCAGAGCGTTCGTCTCCTGAGAGCCAATGCCCTGGTAGGCTTGGGGTCCCTCTCCACTCTCAGGCTCTGTGAGCAGCTGTTAGGATGAGGTCAGGAGAGACAGGAGGCCGTGGCACAAGGGAGGCTCAGGCAGACACTGCTGGTGGTGCAGGTCACTCTTGTCTGGAGATTCCAGGTGCCTGTGCCCATGCACAAGATGTTTTCAGGGGAAGCAGCTCTGTGGCATGGCAGGCCTAAGGATGACCCTGGCCCACAGGCTAATGAGATCTTCCAGTCACTCTTCTCCCTTGCCCAGTTGTGCCCAGGTTCTCAGGGGCCCTGCTGTCCTTTTTCTTCCTCAGTTTACCCCTCACTGGAGTCTGATGAAGACAACCCCATCTTCAAATCTCGGTCAAAGAAGAGGAAAGGCTCTGATGACGCTCCCTACAGTCCCACAGGTAGTGTGTGGTAGCCACCAGGGTGTGACATAGATTGTTGTGTCCTTATCTGTGCCCTGGCCTCTGAGGACTCAGCCCTGTCCTGCCCTGTGGGCTGGACAGCCTGTCTAGGGTTTGGAACAGGAGTGGTCAGCTGCCTACAGAAGCATGAGAAGGCTCTGCTGTGTTGGCTCAGGATCCCCTGGGAAGCCCTCAACCCTGGGGCAGCCTCTGCTTCCCAGTGTCTGCCTCTATAACAGATCACTCTGGGAGAGGCATTGTGGTGCCTGGTGACTGCTGTGTGTTGGCTGAGGGACACCTGTCAGGGTGGGTGGCAGGGTGGGGCTTTGCCCATCTTCCATGTACCCTCCCCCACACCCCAGCTTGCTGGGCTTGCTGAGAACTAAAGTTCCCATGGGAACTCCAGGGTGGCACTGACCCCTTGGTGGCCAAATTGTGATTGTGGCTTCCCACACCATGAGTGTGCTGTTTTGGGGCCCCGGGCCCAAGGATTGCCTGAGGTGGGGGGACCAGCAGGGGAGCCTATGCTGGACAGAGGCTAAGTGGCTGGCCCTTCTCTTCCACAGCAAGGGTCGGACCTTCAGTGCCGAGACAGGACAGGCCTGTGCGGGAAGGGACCAGAGTGGCCTCCATTGAGACTGGGCTGGCGGCTGCTGCGGCCAAACTATCCCAGCAGGTGAGGAGGGGCTCACTGAGGCAGGGCCCCATCATCCCACTTGGCTCAGGCTCCCTGATGTCTGTGTCCTTTTTTCCCTATATTTGTACTACATGGGTTATAGGCTGTCAGGCTTAGGGACATGTGATCACAGATTGGCTATTTCCTCTGGTCTCTAATTCCCAGTATGAGGTGGGGAGAGGGGATTAATGGCCAAGACCCTGCAGTGAGACAGGCACCTCCTGTTGAGGTTGGTTGTGCCCTAGTGCAGGGGCCACCCAGGGGGTTTCCATTCCTTTCCCCTGTGGATCCTCAGGGAGGGCCCCTCCCTTCACAGGATCTGGTATTTGGGACTGTCCTGAGGAGCAGAGATGGGGCCTGCCTCACCCTGCTCTGCTTGCCCAATCTCATTGCCACCTGCAGCACCTGCCCGCACTGGTGCCCTGAACCCAGCCACGTGGGGAATGTGCACTGGGGCACTGGCACCGTGTCCTGGTGAAGCTGCATCCAGAGACTTTGATGCCCAGCACAGTGGGTTTGCTGCCCCCACCAAGAGGGGGGAACGTGGTGATCAGGGGCTCATGGTCGCCAGCTGAGAGGTATTGCAGGTCCTGTCTCACCCGCCGCCTTGCATAGGAGAGGCCTCTGGGCCCCAGTTCTCCCCATTCCTGTAATGTAGATCTGAGTGTGGGTGTGACCCTCATCTGGCCGCACTGCTGCCCCTGACTTCATGGCCCAAGGGGCATGTGAAATGCTAGCAGGGTAATGGGCCCGTGTGCTTTCTTCAAAGGAGGAGCAGAAGAGCAGGAAGAAAAAGAGCACCAAAAGGAAGCTTCCACCTACCACCATCTCCCCCTCTGCTTCAGCTGCCTCCACCTCCACCTCTGCCTCCGCCTCCACCTCCACTTCCACCTCCACCTCTGCCAGCACCACCTTGGTCTCCACCACTCCAGCCTCCACTACACCGGCCTCCACAACCCCGGCCTCCACCAGCACAGCAAGCAGCCAGGCCTCGCAGGAGAGCAGCTCGCCCGAGCCCCTGCCTGAGTCCCATAGCAGCAGCCTGGCTGACCATGAGTACACAGCTGCTGGCGCCTTTGCAGGGGCCCAGGCTGGCCGCGCAGCCCAACCCATGGCCCCTGGAGTCTTTCTCACACAGAGGCGGCCCTCCACGTCCTCCCCAAACAACACCACCGCCGCCAAAGGTACCCCTGCCCTTTCTGCTCCCTGCCGGACCCTTGGGCACCCCCATACTCACAGACTCTGTCCCTTGATAGAGGACAGCACAGCGTGAGGGGAGGTTCTGGCCCTGGGACTGCGATGGTGGGGTCTGGGTTAGCTCCCACCTGAGCATGAGTGCAGCCAGCCTGCTCAGGGGTGGGGCCCAGCCTACGCAGTAAAAGCACCCAACACTGTTGAGGTCAAAAGGTCACATTGGGGCCAGAAAATGGATCTCTGGTTACCAAGGCTGAGGTGCAAGCCCTCAGCTCTGGGGGCTGATGCAGAGTGAAGGTATGGCCAGCATTCACCAGGGCAAGAACTGGATGCCCCTGAGTTGAGTCAGGCTGGTACAGGGTCACCAGCCTCTCTGTGGGTTAGGGTGTTATCACTGGCCAGGTCCCATGGTATCACACTGTCTACATCTGCCTGCGGCTTGGCCTGGACCCAGTTGGCCATGGGAAAGGGACATGCTGTAGCTGCGGAGGTGGCTCAAGATGGCCTGTTCCCAGGGGCCAGGCCCAGGGTGGCCTTCCATCTTAGTAACACCCGCACCACTCACCATGGCTGCCCATGGCCACTGCAGCCTCCACATTGGATGCTTTGTCGGGCCTGTGTGCGTCGCAAGCTGCCCTTATGCCTGTGGGAACTCCCGCCCCAGCACGCTGCTCCCTGTCCTCACACTCATCCTCCTTTTCTGTGTCCCCTCCCCCACCTCCCTAGGAAAACGTACAAAAAAGGGCATGGCCACCGCCAAGCAGAGGCTTGGGAAGATTTTGAAAATTCATCGGAATGGAAAACTGCTCCTTTAAAGTTTGGAAAGCCAGGATCCTTCTGCTCTGCTCAGGACCCCCGGAGCCCCGCTAAAACATCAGCCCCCCCAGGAGGGTGGCCAAGCTGCCTAGCCCCGGGAGGGCCTTGCCTCCTCCCAGCCATCACTCCCCCCAAACGAGCGTCTGTCCCTTGAGCAGGCAGAGCAAGCCTAGCATGGTGGTCCCTCGTTTTGAATATGGACGTCCTTTCTCAAGTTGCTTAGAGTGACCAGTTCCTGAAAAGCAGCCCTGCAGTATGAGGACCATTCCAGTTTCAGGACAGCCTCCGGCCACCCCAGAGCATGGGTGTGATTTCAGGGCTTCTGCAGCTCTGCTGGGAGCACGAATCCTTCGAGGAAGGTAGAGTGAGCCAATGCTCACTAGCCCCAGAGTCTGAGCTGGCCACAGGCTGGTAGCCTCCAGAGGCTTAAAAAAAGGAAAAGAACACATCATGAAGAAGAGAAACAGGATGTTTGTGGGAACCCTTTCGTTCTCTTTCCAAGAGCACTTGGCTGGCAAGGAGAGGTCTGCCATCCCAGCTCCCCAGTGGGAGGCACAGGCTGGATGGTGGTGCCACACCCTGATGCCCAAGGTCATTCCTTTTGGGCAGCTAGGGCCAGCAGCTGGGTTGCTGTGCTGCTGAGTGCAGGAGCCATTGCGAGGTCCCCAGGGAAGGGCGAGGGCTCAGCCACGTCATGGGGCCCGGGGGTCCCAGGCTAAGCCACATGGTGGGGCCCAGCTGGCTCTGCCGGCTGCACTCGTGGAAGCACTTCTCAGCCTGGGCTCTCCTGCCCTCCCGGGAGCACTGGGCAGGTGGCCAGCAGCAAGAGGCGCGGACGGGTCCCTCTCTGCTCCCCGTGTTAGCGGTCGCCACTGAGGCATGGGCTCCACCAGGATGGTGTGTCTGCCCACCGACACGGAGGGGCTGGATTTGTTTCTCAGGCAATCCTGTATTTTAATTTTAGATGTACTTCCTGAAGCATATTTTTCATAGAATGTAGCGTGTAAATAGCTTTTTAAATGACTTCTTTTTTATAAGAGCAAAAGTATCTTTAGGAATTTCTTTCTATAGAGTCCTTCATTAACCTTTGTACAAGTTTTTTGCTGACTCTGATGGACAGTTGGGTTCCGATGCTTTTTCCTTTTCCTTCTTTCTTTTGTTATTATTCTTACTCTTATTTTCCTTTTAGGAACTAAGGTATTGCCTGAAAAACAAGTGGTGTCCTCGCAGCCTTATACTCTGTCTTCACAGAAGCAAATAGGACATAAAAGATCTATTTCAGACACATTTTGAAGACGAATCTTCAACTTTCATACCAGCTCTTTGTTTTCCTTCTTGTATGACGAGGGGGTCGGGGATACAGTTATTTTACTAGCACCTTGTGAAGTGTTTCTGTGTTTTGTGATGCCGTAATTTATTAATGTTTGTAGCTTTTTATATTTGTACATTTCTTATGAGCTTTGTTTATATACCCATTACCTGGATGTTCTGTACATGCGAGAGGCAGCTGGGTGGAGGCCTTATCCACTCCCGCGCTGTCGGGAGCGACCCGTCCCCGGGCCTGAGGCCGGCAGCAGGGGCGTCTCCCAGGCCCCAGGCTTATTTGGAACTGGTGTTTTTAAAGTCCCCTTGGCCTGTCCTTGTCGAGCATTTATATAATCTAACCCGGGCAGCAAGCTGTTCTCTCCCTTTCTCTCCCTCTCTCTTCTCTCTTTTTAATTTTATTATTATTTTGGCAACATGTACATTTCTAACAAAGTTTATCGTGGCTATTAAAGTGTTTTATTTCCCAGTTCATATTACTCTTGTATTGAGTCCATGAGGTCTGAGGCAACTTAGACCAAAGTTTTAAAAAAGTAAAAAATATTTCAGGTTTTGTACAGAACCATGTCTGTGTCTTTTCTGCCTCATGTGCTGACCTCACTGTGAGGGTGGGGAGTGGTCTGGACATTAGGGGTGGCCAGGCTTCCCCACTGAATTGCAGCCACCAGCGTTGCCTGGGAAAGCCCCAGACTGTGCTGAGAGCTGCGGCGCCCTCTGCTGGCCAACAGGAGTGGGCCCTGGGGATCCCAGGCCCCCACAGGCACCTACCTTGGGGGCCTGGGCTCTGTCAGTATGCACAGGGTCCTCTGCATGTGGGCAGGACACCCAGCAGGGTGGCATCATCATAATGACCCTATAGAAACAACACCATTTGATGAAGTATACAGGAGGGTCCCCATCGCAGTGGCTAGGTGACCATCTGGGGTGCTTGGGGTGAGCCCTAGTTCTGTCTGGGGATGACAGAAGAGCAGCCGTAAGAGTAATCAGGCTGCTCAAGCAGTGCAGGCCTGGCTTGGCTCAGCTCAGGGTGGTGTCCAGGACTTGTAGGGCTGGTGAGGGAGAGGCTCTGCCATACCAGTCCCACCCTACAGAGCAGGTCCCTGGGTGGCCCCAGCTCTTTATGTACATGTACAAGGGATCTCACAGGTGATGGGAGTGATGTGAGGGGAAAATTCTAGGAAAGGAGCTGGGTCTTACAGTTTGGCCAAAGCTTCCTCAGGTGCACCAGCAGCTGAGCCAGGGCTCGATGCCCCCGCCAGCACACTAAGCACACCTGGCAGATTCTGCACCGAATACCTGACCACAGTCTCAAGGTGACTGGTGGGTGTAGTTCACTATCTGCTACTTGTCAGGCAGTGTAGACAACTAATACACCAGGGCTGGCTAGATAGCGAACTAAGTGCCTGTTTAGGCAAGCACTGGGACTGGGGTTCAATCCCCAGTACCATATGCCACACCTTCCCTGTCCTTGGGTGCCCTGAGCTAGCCACTGAGACCAGGCGTGGTGGTGCACACCTGTAATCTCAGTGCTGGGGAGGCTGAAAATGGGTACCACTATGAGTCCAAGCTGCATAGAGACCCTGTACCAAATACATAAAAATAAGTAAATAATGAAAAGAAAATAGTACATCATGTGACACAATTCAAGTCCCTCTGAACCCAGAAGGGACCCCTTCCTGGCCTCAAACTACAGGGTGAGGGCTGGAGACTAGTGCTGCCACCAGGTGGTGCCCTGGGCCCACACTGCAACCTCAGCCTCTACTTGACAGCCCAGACCCCAGTGGCCTCCAAAAGCTCTGCCAGAGACTGCCCTGGGCTCCCCCCAAGGGTCACCACAGCCACTGAGTGACAGTGCTCAGCTGTGGGCTTTTCCAAAATCCCTCCAGGCCTGGCCCTGGGGATCCCTTGGGCTGGTCAGGTGGAGGACCGTCAGGGGTGCTGGACAGCTCCTAAAGGCCAGGCAGCATCTCCCAGAGCCCTGGCTCTATCCTTTGCCTCTACCGCACCACTCTATGTTGGTGGCCTAGGTGGGTGATGGGCTTCACTGCATGCATGGTGGGCCGTGTGTCTGTGAGCCTGGAAAGATGGCCTCTTAAGTGTCTGCAGCAGGGGCAGGGGCTCTGGCCAGGTACTTCCTGTCTGAGCCCTCTGCACCCTGACTTTTCAGTTGGTGCCAATAGGCCCCTACCAGCAAGAGTGGAAGCATGAGGGCCACAGCACAGGGTGATACTCTATGCTTCCCTCTGTCGGGCAGCATGGGAGACCCTGCAGGAGAGGAACCCCCACTCTGGTTCTCAGGAGCCTCTTCTCTACCCTCAGCAGGCATCTGAGGTCCAGGCCAGCAGGGGCCGTGATGAGGGTCCCTTACAGCCAGAAGACCCAAACCCAGTACCGTGGCTTCAGCAGGGTGCACTCAGCACCATGGCTCAGAGATCTGAGGCCCTCTGCCTGCTCCAGACCTGTCTGTCTGGCCTGAATGTCCCCCCACACAACACCAAGGTGATCCAGGGAAGCCATCTGTGGGAGGGACCCAGTGCTCCAGATTTCTGGGTCCTTCTGCCAAGTTCTTTGTGTGCTACTGGCCCTGGCCACCCTGCTGGCTGCGTCCCAGGGTGAGGGGGGTGGGCCTGGAGTTCCCACCTGGCATTGAACTGCCCTGCAGAGCTGCCAGCTGCTCAGGCTTTGGTGCTGACCTGAGGTCTCGTGCTGTTTGTTAGTGTTGCTGACCTCAGCTCTGGCAGCAGATGGGGAAAAAATCAGCAAGCCGCCTTCACATGGGTCTCTAACTTCACCTAGCTCTCCCTGGCATTTCTGAATACCAGCTATGGGGGCCTCCTGTTAAGGCACTGTCTGCCTTCACCAAGGCGACAGCTTTGGGAGGGTGCATAGTCATCACCCATCTTGCTGAGGAGGCTCCTGAGGTAGAGCAGATGTCACTTTCCATCAGCAGAATGATCCCCTTTCTGTCAGCTCTCACTGCTATAGGGAAGCTGTGGGTAGTCAAGCCATGAAGGGAGAGTGGCCAGTGAGCCATGAAGGTGACTTCTGAGATGGCTCCACGCCCAAGACTGCTAAGAAAGTGGGACTGGATCCAGCTCAGAGAGAGCCCAGGGGCCATTAGAGGCATGGGGGTGCAGTGGGCCCTGGGGCCCCTATGCCTCATAGGAGAGCAGTGGGTGAGCCTCACACAAGGGTCTCCCCCATGCCCTCACATGTGCCCTCCTCACCATGCCTGGTGGGGAGCTCAGCCTAGCTGTATAGGGTGCCCAGCTCCTCTGGCTCCTACAGGCCCTAGAGCCAGTCCCTGAGTGTGGGATTAGCTAAAAGGGTCCAAGCAGGAGGCTGTGGGTCAATGCCCAGGATAGACGCCAGGGGGCAGGGCAGGGTTAGGAATGGGGCCCAAGCTGACTGGAGGCTATTTAGAGCCTGGAGCTATCCTGCAGGGGGCTTGGGCTTATGAATGCAGGGGGACAGTAAGCCAGGAAATAAAATTATAAGCCTGTTGAGCTGAGTGCTGGGCACAAAGCAGATCAGCTTGGTCACCAACCCTTTGGAGCATGGTTGTTTGTGGTCGCTTGTGTCCCTTGGAGGGAGCTCCTATGAGGTCCTGTCTCACCTGGGGAAAACCGAGGCAGTCTCACAGAGCTGGATTTAAGCACAGATGAATCTGATCCAGGACCCTTGGTGGTTGATAGAGACCTTCCTGCAGATAGTAGCCAGGAAGGCAGCTCCCAGGCCTGCTGGAAGAGTAGCAGTGCAAGTACAAAGGCCCTGAGGTCAGCACAAGCACGCTCTCTCTGAAGACGGCTGCAGTGAGGGCTGCACCCGCAGAGGACCCCGTGCAGAGCTTCTTTGAGGTGCTTGTCCATCACCTACCACCTTGCAACATCTCACGCCCCCTGCCTGCCCCTGCCTGTCCTGGCAAGAGATAAGAGGACTCTGTGCCTGCGATTAGGAAGAAGAGATTCTCTAGGTGAAGATCCAAGCTGTGTCCCAGGCCTCCTGAGAGGAGTCTCTTAGCGACAGTTCTGGCCATGAGAATGCTGGGGACAGGGATGTCCTGAGTCCCCAAGCAGTGTGGTCACATTTCCTGAGTGCCTGGTGCATAACCCACTGTCACATGGCTATGTGACCTCCTCCCATGCCCCCTAAAGCATCTCAGCCAGTCTGCCCTGGAAAGCCTCCTAGCAGGATGGCCACAGAGCAGAGCCCCTGGAGCACCAGGGAAGAGCATTTGGTAAGGCAA
>NDGN011135559.1:0-11631 GCA_002564285.1 Tympanoctomys barrerae | reverse complement strand
GAGAGGGAGAGAGAGAGAGAGAGAGAGAGAGAGAGAGAGAGAGAGAGACGCTTTTGTGGTTGAGTGAAAGGATTCTTTATAGAAATGTTTGGCTGCCATAATCAATTATCTTCAATTAAATAATGCTTTTTACAATGCCCTGAAGGCCACATGTTCATTATACAAATTGAGTTCTTTGCAAGTGTTAAACACACAGAGGCATGGGACACACAAACCAGGAAGTACTGTGTTGTTATTGCTTCAAAACAGAATCCTGTTACTTTCCATGAGCCCTTTTTTATGAATGTTTTTCGTTGTAAAGGTTTTGTTGGAAAACTAAAACATTTGATAATCTAGAGCAAAATCTAAAAGAAACAGATAAATTGAATGCAGTGCAGTTTCCTTCAGAAGTAACTCTTGGGTATATTCTGCTTAAATTTCAGTGAGTAAATTCAGTGCTCCTTTCCAAGTTCCTTAGACTCATGATCTATAATTAAAAAACAGCAACAACAAAGAAACCACTGAGGTGTCTGATACTGAGTCTTCATCACTGGTTGCCCTGTGCCCTACGCCTCATGGCTGAGGGTTGTTTTGCTTTTGGTTCTTGGTGACAAGAGTGCCAGAGTCATCCTCTCAAGTTGCACCCCTATTTGTAATGAACATCTGCTCTGTACTGACCTTTATTTTAATTCTTATTATTTTAGTAAGTGCTTGCTGTGCATAATGGCTACATTCCCTGTGGGGTGCTGGTACCTGTGCATAACGCACCTTAACTCTTTTTTTATCCCTTCCACTCTTTTTGCCTTCCTCCATCTCTTGGTCTTTGTCCTATTTGTAAAAGATCTGTCTTACTACTTCTTATTGTCTACCTTTTATTTTGCTATTGATTTGCAGTTTGGATTTCCCACGTAGGGAAACCATGTGATATTTAAGTTTATATTTTTTATTTATTTTACTTATATCGAGGTAGAATCCTTTTACTACATATGACTCAAGTCTCTTATTCTTTATGACCCAGTTCTACTCCACTGTGTCTAAATATTGCAGTGTCTTTATCCTTTATCAGCTGATGATCATATAAGAACTTCAAAGATGTAGCTATTATAAACTATGCAGCAATAGACATACATGTGTCATTGTGACATGATGTTTTTAACTCCTTTGGGAGGGCAATGGCTGGGTCAAATAGAATTGCTAGTTTTATTTTCCTATGTAATCTCCATAATGATTTTCACTGTGATTGTACCAATTTACATTCCCACGGATGTTGTTCTTGTTTTCCCTACAGCCTTGCAAGCATTTATTGTTATTTGATTTCTTTATGATAACCATTCTTTCTGGGATATAATTGAATCTCAGTGCTTTTATAATTTACATTTCTCTAATGGCCAGTGGTGTTGAGCATTTTTTCATGTATGTACTAGGCATTTGTACTAGGCATTTCTTCTTCTGAAGAAATGTCTGCAGTGTTTATTCATTTCATTTGCCCACTTTTGATTGGGTCATTTATTTTGAAGAGCCTCATTATTTTTCAATGTTTTATATATTTTAGGGGCTTGTGGGTTAGCTCAGTTGTTTAAAGCGCCTGCTTGGGCAAATGTAGTCCGGTTCAGGGGACCGCTTCACAAGCAGCTCTGGACCCACCCTTAAGGCAGCCTGAGCTAGCCCTCCCCCTCCCACCAAAACAAATCCCTATAATATATTTTACATATTAGTCCTTTATCTAAGTAGTGGCTGGCAAACATTTTTCCCCATTGTATAGGTTGTCTCTTTGCTGTATTGATTGGTTCCTTTACTTTGTATGAAGTGTCACTTGATATGATACTATTTGTTGATTGTTCATACTATTTGTTGTGAGATTCAGATTCTCTTCAGGAAATCCTTGAATATATCTTTGTCTTCAAGAGTGTTAAATGTTTTCATCTAACAGATTCTGTTTCTGCTTTGGCTTTTACATCTTTGAGCCGTTTTGAATTTAGTATATGGTGAGATAAATGGGTCTAGGTTCAACCTTTTGTATATGGATAACCAATATTCCCGGCACCACACATGAGTCTTTCTTTCCTTTAATGTTTTTGGTTTTTGCCTCTTCATTAAAAATGAAGTATCTGAATTGCCTGCAGTTGTTTCTACAATTTCTATTTTGTTCTGTTGATTCATCAGTCTGTTTTGTGCCAGTACCATGCTGTTTTTATCTTTGTAGCTCTGTGATATAATTTAAAACTCCAGGATTGTGGTGCTTTCTTCTTTGATCTTTTTTATCTAGCTTTGATTTTGCTATTCTGAGTTCTATATGAATTTTGGGGTTGTTTTCTTTAGTTCTTCCAAGAATGCTGTTGGGATTTTATTTGAAATTTCATTAAATTTGTGTGTCAGTTTTAGGATTATGACCATTTTGACTGCAGTAGATTTGCCTATCCAAGAAGAGGAGATATATTTTAATTTTCTGATGTCTTATTCCATCTCTTTTTCAGAGTACTATAGCTTTTGTTGTAGAAGTCTTTTACGTATTGGGTTAGGTTAATTCTTAAGAATTACTTTATGCTATTACAAATATTATTGCTTTCCTACTCTTTCTTCTCAGTTCATTTTTTTGGTACAGGGATGCTATTTTTGTATTGATTTTGTATCTTGCTACATTGCTGAATTTGGTTATTCTAAAAGTTTTTCTGTTATAATGTTTTGGGTTTTTATGTAAAAGATCATGTTACCTGCAAATAAGGATAGTTTTTCCTTTTTATTTATTTCTCTTGTCTAACTACTTCGGTTAGTGTTTCTGCTATTAAGTTGAACATAAGTTATTGTATTGGATATCTTTGCCTTATTTCTGATTTTACAGGGAAACTTTCAGTTTTTCCCTCTTTAGTATGGTGTTGGCAATAGTTTTGTCATGAGTAACTTTTATCAAATTGAGCTAGGGTTCTTTTATATTTATTACTTTTAGTATTTTTATAGTGAATGGATGTTGGCTTTTGACAAAGGCTTTTTTTTCATCTGTTGAGATGATCATGTGATTTTTGTTCTTGTTCTGTTTATGTGATGTACCTTTACTGATTGGCATGTGTTGGATCATCTTTGCGTCCCTGTTTGAGGCCTGCTATTTGGTCATGGTGTGTGATATTTTTGATGATTTGATATTCTTATTTACCACTATCTTGTTGAGGAGTTTTGTATCTATGTTTATCAAAGCAATTGACCAGTAGATCTCTTTTAATACATATCTAGGAATCTATCCATTTCTTCAGAATTTTCCAATTATTAGCATACAGGTATGTGAGGCAGCTGTTCATTATCTGGATTTCAGCAGCATCTTTTATTTCACTTTTTTTCATTTCTAGTTGTATTGATTGGGGTCTCTTCTTTCTCTTTTTTTCTGTAAGATTGGATAAGAGCTTTGTCTATCTTGTTTACTGGTATAAAGAACCAACTCTTTGATTTACTACTTTATATTTGTTTTGTGTCAAATGCATTGATTTCTGCTCTGATCTATATGCTTTCCTGCCTTCTTCTTCTTTGGATTGATCTGTTTCTGTAGGTCTTCGAGATGCATTGTCACAATATATATTTGGTCTCATGCTGTCTTTATTTTTTGTTATGCAAAAAAGGTAAACAACAATTCAAAACAAAATAATAGGAGAATAACAATACTTAATGTGTAACATGTGTTATCTTGGATGTAGTTGCCTAAGGTACAAGAGATGGGCATAAAAGTTTCTCCAATTGATATTAGCACAGAGCTTCCTTTTTAATGAACTGAGGGACACTGGTGGCATGACTGCATTGCACTTCTCACTAATATTCTTTCCCTTTTCACCCATCCTGGTTCTTTTTTCCTTTTGAACCACTTACTCCCAATGAACAGTGTCTACTGTATCTACTAAGTATTTATTATTTCTCAGTTTCTCACACAAGGGAGACAATAGAATGTTTACACATATAAGCATGATTTATTTTACTTATGAGTGTGGTCTCACATTACATCCACTTATCTTCACAAGTTTCCAGTTTATCTATTAGACCTTCTTTATGATTAAGCAGTACTCCACTATATAAAAGACCACATCTTTTTTTATGAATTTCTTGATTGATAGGCATTTGGGTTGTTTCCAAGATTTAGGTATGATAAATTCTACTGCTGTGTGTGTGGGTGCATGTATATCACTGTAGTATGGTGTTTTAGTTCTTCTGGAAAAATAACCATAGTGGCAATAGATAGGTTGAATAGGATCTCTCATCCTAGTGTTTTTAGGAACATCTACACTGATTTTCACAGTGGTTGGGCTGGTCAGTACCCCTATTAACAGTGGAGAAGGGTTTCTTTTTCTCCACGGCCTCTCCAGAATTTGTTACCCATCATTTTGTTTGGTTTTATTTTTATTTTTTTGAAAATCATTCTCGGTGGAATGAGATAGAGTCTCAATATTGTTTTAATTTGCATGTATTAAATATCCAATGACATTGAACAGTTATTCATATATTCATTTGCTTGTATATGTCTTCCTCTGAGATATGTTTATATTGTAGTGTATGCCAGCATGGCAAGGCCTTGGGGTATCATGCAGAGCACCTAACTTAGGATGTAACATAGTAAGTGATTTAGTGGTAGCTACTCTTATTAGATATTATTGATTCTTTCATGATGGTTATTGAGGAAAGTTGAGAATTGAGGAATGAGAGGTACATTTTCAGTGGCAACATCTATGATCTAGCCAACCAGAAAGTAGACTTTTCTGGATAGTAACCAAAATATCCTCAAGAAGTGTGCTCTGAGAAATATCAAGATTCCAGACTGTGTGACAGCTTGTCAGGAGACAACTCACACTGTCCTTGGCCCTTGGCTCGTAGAAAGAGAGCCATGATTAAACCACTGTGGAAGGTGCAGGATGTGAAATATATTCCCAGAAAAGGAGGCCTTAGAAAGATGAAAACAAAAGATCTTCCAGGACAGGCATGCTGATGTGATTGCTCATAAAAAAGATTTTCAAATAGCCATTTGGCTTCCTTTCACAGATCTGGGAGAATTCCCTGGAAGCAGGAATTTAACAATTTCATTTACCTTGTTAAGAGCATATGTTTGTGTTACATTTTTGGCTACATGTCTCTTGATTTCCAGCTCATACTGTGCTTTCTGATCTGTAATGCCTCAGGAAATTTTCTGGGTAGCCAAATATTACAAATTGTCCATTTTATTAATTCATGGGAGCCTTCTTAGGATCTCTCTCACCTCAAAAGAATGAAAAATATATCAACCCCTGAGGTTACAGTTATGTTATGAGTATCTCTTATTTAAATAGGGGGAAATGAAAATATTAGTAATGGTCTCGTGAAATAAGCCAATAAAAGTCATCATAAAAGTTTAAAAATAGAGAAATAGGTATGCAGTGAATAATTATGGCACATATTTCTAGGTGAGTAAACTTGCCTTCATTCCTTCATCATATAGTTAGGGGTTTTCTCCCCAGTTTGAACCAGCATGGAGAAAGAGATGGGTCATCCTGTAGTTCTCATCCAGGCCTGGCAGTAGACTTTGGATTTGTGTTTTTTATTCAGTTTTTCTCTCACTGTTCCCTTCTGTGCAATCCATAATTGCCTAAAGTTTCTGTTTTGTCTTCTCCCTTCCCTATATGTCAACTTTGTAAATAATTATGTGTATCTGTTTCATTGTCTCTATTGTTTTCGCTCATGGGTTTGAGACACTTGCTTTATAACAAAAGGCTGAAAATGTCTCTTGCAGGGAGCCTGTGGTTTGCTGCTCTGCATTGTTTCCATAGAGCAGTTTCCTGATTTGTGCTTTAAAGTTTATTTTTAGCTGGCTCTAATAAAACACTAGCCAGTTTGAATTCACTTTTTCAGTTTGCAGAAAGTAATGGATTGACAGGCATCAGCTGGGCTAAAAATAAAAGGGCAGAATAAAACTTTAGAGCGAGAAGTGGACATGAAAACCATCTATTCCAAGCCTTTCTTCTAGACAAAGATATGCAAGTTGAAAGAAGCTAAGCACCTCACCCCAAATGATACTGCACATGCAGTTGAGCTAGGCCATAGATATCTATCATTTCAGTTATTGGCCAGTGTTTCTCCACAATAGAAGAGAAGTTCAATGCAACAAGATAGTACACAGATGCTATAAAATTTCTATTCCAAAGAAGTACTTTCCTCACAAGGTACCTGCTTAGTCATTCTAGTTCTGTCCTCTACTTTCTTATTCCTCTTTAATTATTATCATTAATTACTATTTATTGATTTCTCTCTGTTGGGTAAGGCACTTCACTACACAAATTGGAATTATAAGCCCTCTTGGAGATTGCAAACCAGAAAAGACAAAATGAGAAAATGTGGCTAAAATTTAGGACCTTGTTTTCCGGGACACTGCCAACATTTTCTCTTTTCCTCTCAAACAGATCATTCATCCTGGCAGTCGTTTCAGCACCAGGGACAGCACCCCCAGAACGATGAGAAACTGGTTTCTTCTCATTTCCCTATATGTTTTTTGTTATTGTCCTTCTTTCTTTCAGACTTGGAGATTCATTTCCTCTTCTGAAAGAAATATTGAGCAGGTTATGATTTATTCAACAAATACTTGGTGATTGTCTACTGCTGCATGTCATCCTTGGACTGAACATTAGAAAGCAGAAAGACATAATAAAAAGTCCTTATCTCCAAGAGATTTCTATCTAGCATGGAAGATGAGAAACATCTGTAGGTGACCACTGAGGACCCAGTACTAATTGTATCCTCTGTTACAGATGGATTAATAGAAAACAGTGACCGGTGCCACATTGAATTTCACATTTTATATCCCCACCCTAGCCATCTGCTGGCTGTGGGCTACATGCTGGCAGGGACATACCCTTGGATAGCAGGTCATCAGAAGAGAAGGACAGTTTCCAGGGAAGACCCAGGTTGACAGCCATCAGCAGTTGATGTTCTAAGCATCCAGGGGACAGTAAGAGGGCCAGACTACCCCTAAAGGAGGAGTCTGGAGAGAACATCAGAGGATCTCCCATCGTGTGGTCAGGGAGGACATCAAGGAGGCCTCTTACATGAAGACAGGATGGAGTAGTAAGTCTCACGTTCATGTTGGTGTTGGTGACAAGTTCCATCGTGGACGATAACATGAAAAAGGAAAAAAGGATTAGAACTTTGGTCGGTGTTATAACTTAATGCATAAGTAAATAGAAAGGAGTCTAGGACAAAGACAGAGCATCTAAGGAGGTTAGGAATTTGAGGAAGATGGTCATACAAGGCAACGTACAAGAGCATGTTAGCAGGAGCAGTGTAGAAGATAGCTTGATTTAATAACCTAGAGAAGATTTGTAATTTGAGGGAGGTGAGTGCTTTCTGCAGAACTCTGAGGCAGAGGCAGATTTCATTGGGTTAGAAGAAACCTCTGAATAGTGGAACAACTTAACACTAAAAAGAAGCATTAACTCAGGTAGAAACAGTGTTCTGAGAGTACTGCGGCAGACGTGGATCATGGCAACACATGGAGTTTGGTTTAAATTCTCCATAATCACAGTGCTGAAAAGTCACAGTGTTGAAAAATACCCCCATCTATGAAAACTCTTTCTGAAGACACCAGAAAATACTTACTGTGACAAAATATCTGATACAAACACCTTATAAGAGGGACATTTTATTTTGCTTTATGGCTTTACAGGTTTCTGTCCACAATCATTTTGCTCTGGTATTTCTGGACGTGTGGGCAGGCAGGACATCACATCCAGGAGAATGTGGTGGATGAAAGCCAGGAAGCAAAGAAAGAGAAATAATAGGGCACGGGGACAAAGCATACCCATCAAGGGCATGGCTCCAGTGATCCACTTATTCCAATTTGGCCCTACTTCCTAAATTTCCAATAATGCTGTCAGCCATGAATCCATTAGGATAGTAAATCATTGAGACATCAGAACCCTGAGGGTCTAAGCTTCCCAGAAGCCTCTACTCTGGACACTGCTGTGTTGGGGGCCAGGCCTTCAATACATGAAATTCAGGGGGCACTTTAAGAGTCAAAATATAATGCCATCCAAAGTGTTACACTTAAGTAGGCAGTAAATAATGCCCCTGGAAAGTGCCTCCAAGTCTTCCTGCAGATACGATTGAGCTCATGTTGAGCAGCAATCTTTAAGACCTTGCCCTATGCAAGGGTTAGAGGTATCATGTCCTCTGGATAAGGCAATGAACTTATACCTGAGCCACAGGCCTGGCTTCAGGTCTTGATGTATCCAGGACATCCAAGGAAAATTGATTCATTTTGTGAAGTAATGTTTTGCCTCATGGTCATCCTTCCTGGCCAGTGCTTCTTGGCACTCTGATGGTCTGAGTTTGCAATGTGTGATCTTTGATGTGACCAAGAGGGAAGAGTGTTGGCACACAGGCATTGTCACGCGATGCCATGACATGTTGAAATGTAGCGATAGTTGCACAGGTAGACAGCAAGCAGCGTTCCTGTCAGCAGTCTATTCCTGGACCTCTACAGTACTCTTGTGTTACTATAATTGAGTGAACAAATTCCTTATAGTATTTCGGATATTCAGGGCTAAAGCACCAACACAGAATTTCTACCTGAAGACCTTCTTAGATTGGGTGTCTATGATTTCAAAATGTTTTTTTTGTGTGTGTGTTAAAATTGAAAATGGCTTATAAAATAATAGAATCAAAAATTCAAAGTAAAATGACATTCTAAAGGAATTTTATAGTTTACAAAACTGTGCTGTACATACAAATGGCTTCAAACATGCCTTCTGTATGTATGGGTATTTTTCACCCTTACCTCTCTGATTATGCCTGTAGGCTCAAAGATACTTTTTTCTTTCTCTTGCAAGTACAAGTATCTTGGCACAAAGGCTTAGAAGTACTTTATACCAAACTGCAGTATTTTCTGTTCCCCTAGATGTAAGCTTTACAGAAATAGGGCATGTGAGGTTAACTTCACCTAGGAAGACCAATAAATAACCACAGACTCCAGCCCAATCAATACCCACTGAAAAATTTGGACATCAGACAATGCCTCAGTACTCCAGTGGGTAATGAACAAATGTGTACAATGGTGAACACATTGATTACTTGGTGAATTCTATTAGCATAAACATACAGATGCGGCACAGCTCCTACGTAAGCAAGCACAGGGCACAAGGGATGATATGTAGAATTATTGATGGTACATATCTGTGACACAGTAGAACAGTGGTCCCAAAAGTGAGTTGTCACTTCAATGAGGTAAGAAATGATAGGTGCTCAAGTAAAACATTAAGAGCTTTTATATTTTCATTTCACCCATTGTATGTTTTTAAATTCTGTAATGTAGGAATAAAATAGTGCATTCACAGTTTACCCTAAGGCACCCATATTGGACATATATGTTCAAATTTACTGGGTGCATAATAGAAAGCTTTAGAAAAGAGCTTTGGAATACAGTTTTGTGCTTTGACAATAAGTTAGTGGAGCACCAATCTTTTGTCCAAAGACTAATTTCTCACATCAGCCAAAGGAGCTAAAAATGGAAAAGCTACATGGTCATAGTTATTTATTCAGCCTCCTTGCATAATGAGCTCTGTGTGAGAGGACACTTCTCTGCAAGACCCCTAGGAAAACCATTGCCTGATCGATATGTTAATGCCACACCCACCACAACCTACTACATTTTCAATTAGTGTGGTACAGAAGTAACAAAAGAAGTCAAGGGAATTGAACAGATTTGGTGGATGCAAGCAGTATCTCTTTAACCAAGAACACTTAGAATTTGTTCAGCTCTTTTTACTTGAGCATTTTTTGTGCTTTTTCTTCCTGAATAGGAAGTTATCTCCCCATTTTATGTTGTAGGCTAACAACATTTTTCACATAAAACTTTATAGTTTATATTTGTGGCATTTGACGTTCACCAACATCTTGTTAGGTGAAGAGGATCAATTTAGACTCTTCACACTGAAATCGTGGAAAATGATTCATGTAGAGTAATTTTTTTTTCTTTTGAAAAAATTTAAAATAGGTGCGTAGAGGATTTGGCCAGGTGTTTTTCATTGTACTGTCCTTCGGGGAATGAGTAATGCAATAGAGAAGATTTTCAAAAGTACTCTCTAGTGAGGAAAAAAATAATAAATACCTCTACTTTTATCCCAAAGATTATTGTATTTCCCTTGCCTATATTATTATCCTGATTTTGATGTAGAAAGAAAGCATTATAGTTGAAAGAGAGCCACAGTAATTCTATAATTTGTATCTAATGCAACCATATATAGTTATAGCAAATCTAGGAGGAAATGTTCGTCATTAATGCACACATGCAGAAAGATAAAACAAGAGGGAGGCTCCTATCTCCTTACCCCTTAAGTTTCCTCCTGCCTAGATTTGCTTCCCCACCTCTAAGAAGTCATTTGTTTTTGCAGGATTTAGTCCATGATCCAGTGCCTCAGGGGTTTTGGAGCTTATGGGGAAATAGTCATTGCTGTGAGGAGAACAAGGTGCAGCTGGTTCCTGTAGTGTATACTGCACCAATCTCAGGGCAGCTGGAAAGCAAGAGGAGAGAGGAACAGCCTGTAGAGGACATCCTGCAGCCCCTCTCAGGGGCTTGTCCCCAGTCATAGAAGAGCTCCCACTAAGCTCCAGGTCCTAAAGGTAGCAATAGTCATTAAGGGCCATTTGCAGCACAAACCACAGCCTTGTAGAAAGGAACTTCTAACTTGCAGCCCAAGGGCCTTCCTGACAACTGGTTATCAACATTTTTGTGGCTCTTTCTTCTCTTCCAATTCTATTCCAAGTAGACCGGCACTCAGAACTCAGGCAAAAAGGGGCCAACAAAAAATGGATAGACAAGAGGTCTTTGACATTGAAGGGCTTATCATGGAGATGAGATAAAGCACAGAAACAGGAAGCAGGCAGAAAACCAGCAAAGGCAACAAAGAGTAGGGGAAGAAACTGGGATGATGTGGGCTCTCCCATTTGGGGGCATGATTTATCCAGACTGGGTACCTGCAGGTAAGTCCTCCTCCTGGACTGAGTAGCTCTTTATGGAAAAGGAAGGGGTTGATTTGCAGTGTCCAGGTTTTATTTGCACTCTCAATTTTCTTTGTTTGCTTTTCAATAAATAAAAATCAATTTACATGTGAAGGTGGTGAGGAGATGCACGTGGGCACCTCTGTTTGCTAGAAGTATTATACAGAGCAGATCTGCTCCCACTGTCTAGGTCTCTGTGTACTGCAGTGGCTCTGTACATAGCCAGGAATTTTAGGGCTGCTCAGCCTGCAAATAAGCTAAAATTAGCAAGGATTTAGTGAACCAAGAGTATAATTGTGCTGATTCATATTTCAATTTTGATCAGTCCACAGAAATATGAAAAAAGTAAAAAAAAATCAGAAAAACTGAACTTAGATTTTGAAAGTATTCTGAGATAATTTGCCATCTATGTGGTGCTTCTTGTGTTTATAAAATAATGGTGAGGGGATAACAGTGTACATGCACATATTAATCTTCTTTCTTGGAAAATAAAGACCGCACCTTCAGATTACTATGCTTGTTTTTCTGAGGGTAATAATTTCTTCCTTTCCTTCTGAGGGTTTCTATCAATGAAGTGAAGCCTGTCTTAGTTACTTTTTTTGTTGTTGCTGAGACAAAATACCTGTCTTCCAATGTTAAAGGAGGAAAGGTTTACGTAGC
>NDGN011135529.1:0-20119 GCA_002564285.1 Tympanoctomys barrerae | reverse complement strand
CCCCCCCGCTTTCTTTTTTTGTACTGAGACTGACCATGCTATGCAAGTGCTTTTTACCACCGAGCTCCATCTCCGGCATTTTGGGGTTTTAAAAGCTTTTGAAATAGGGTCTTGCTAAGCTGCCCAGGCAGAACGCAGCCTTGAGAGGGACCCTCCTAACTCGGCCTCCAGGTGTGTGTCCCCAAGCCCAGTGCCACCTTTCACCCCTCTGGCACACTTCTCATGCCTGACACGCTACAGATTTACTCCTTCTCCAGGTAAGCACCTATCTACACCCACTGTGACGTCTCCAAGACGGCAGGGCTGTGTGTGCTTCTGGTGCGAGGCCCAGGGGCAGGTACTGAGAGAACACAGTGATCTGTAACTGTGTGGGAATTTCTTGTCATTATTTTATTTATTTATGTTTGCGGAACCGGGGCTTGAACTCAGGCCCTTGCGCTTACCAGGGAAGCACTTATTCTAGTGAGTCGTCTCCCCGGCCCCTCTTGTCATTATTTTAAATGTTGGATATTTACAAAGGCAAAGAGTTCACCTTTATTTACTTACCTTGTACTATCTAGTGGAGCAACGGCTACCAAAATGTTCCAGACGGCTCTGAGGCTGGAGCTCCGGGCCTCTTGCTTCCTTGCCTAGCTACATGAAACCGACACCTTCGCTTGATCTTTTTAAAAATCGAGAACACTGATTGATGTTAGAGGATATTCTTCCTACATTTTAAGTGGAAGAAAAAAAAATTTATGCACCCTTTCTTACTTTTTAACAAATGTGCTCAGCATAGAGACTGATCATAGCTGCTCCAAGATTACAGGATTATTTGCTTATTTCTTGTCTCTTTTTAAAATTCTCTGCATTAAAAACACAAATTCCAAATAAATGGAAGGGAGAAGGCTCACTCCTGCAGCTAACCTCAAGTCACCAGATTTTTCAGTCTCTGTCCAGCAGATGAAGACACTTGGCTCCACAGGCCAGGCAGAGCCCGGAGAACCAGGTTCTGACCCAGGCGGGCAGCGGCCTGGAGCCTTCCACGCGCCCTCCAGTCTGTGTGTCTGCGGAAAACCCGGGGAAATGGAGATTTAGTGCAAACCCTGGCAAGCAGCCCCCGCCCGGCTCTGAGCAAGCGACAGGTGGTCGCCTCGGTCCCCCTTACATAAGCACCGCTATCTCCCATCCCCATCGGCTCCCACGCCTAGGGCTGCCGGTAGCCCAGCCTGAGTCACCTCGCCCAGGTGCTTTCCCCCCTCCTCCTCCGCAGGAGCAGGAGCTGCTTTGGCCTGTAGGACAGAAGGGGGAACTGAGGCCCACAGCGGGGTCCAGAGCCTGGTGGGGGCTGGGAATTAGGCAGCTTGGGGAGGGGCTTTGTAGGAGAAGGTCTCTCCCACTGCAGCCCAGCCCAGACTGGGCAGCATGCTTGGGGCACAGGCCGGCTGAGGAAAGGAGGGGCAGTCTCCGCATCGGCCCTCAGCAGGGCAGGCGAACGCTGTGACCTCTGCTGCGGGGCTTTCCTGGGCCCCTGCTTGCAGGAGGGGCGGCAGCTGCCCTCAGCACCAACTGCACCGGGGTGCAGGCTGCTCATACACACTGCTGGTGGAGGTGGTCACCCCTTCTCCATGATGCTGGGGACAGTCACACCCTCCAGCCTGGCCCGGGAAGCGTACCCAGCTGGCTGGAAGCCACCAGTGAAGGCAATGATGGACCCAGGGCCAGGCTGCCTGGGCCCTGCTGTATCATCAAGGCAGCTCTCAAAAGTAAAGATCCCAGGAGAGCCTGGAGCCTGCCTGGACTTTTCCTAAAGACCTGGAGCAAGAGCTTTTATAATTCTCCCCATTGGGCTGGGGAGATAGCTTGGCGGTCTAAGCACCTGCCTCGCAAGCGTGGACACTGGAGTACCATCCCTGGTACTGCGTGGTAAAACCTGGCGGGGGGCGCACACCTGTAACCCCAGCGCTGGGGACGCTGAGACAGGAGCATCACTACGAGTCTGAACCGAACTGTGTGTAGCAAGACCTTGTATCAAATAAGTAAGTGTCTTAAAAATGCGGGGGGAAGAATCCCACGTGGTGAGGGGAATTGGTAGGCCGGGAGCAGCGAACGTTGCTCCTCCTTTTGTCCTGTTTGAACTTTGCCCCCTAAGCAAGCACAAGTACCTGTCACCAAAGACTCACTCACTGAAAAGGTAAAACTCTCAAATTCTGGTGCCTGGAGGGCACAAGCAAGCCACTGAGGCCCTTCCGCCCTTCTGGGGACCTACAGGGTCTTGGGAGCTTGGCTCTGGGCCACCTGGTAGGTGCACAGCGCGGTCTCCAGGCCAATGCCAGAGTGTAAGCTGGCATTTCCAGGCCAGGCTGCCTAGGCCCTGTCCCAAGCCCCTGGTATTGGGTCATTCAAGTCTTGGAAACACCGGCCCGGACCTTCCCCTAGAAATCAAGCTCTTTCCTTTATGTGATGCTGGATTTTCCACAAACTCAGATCAAGATGAGTAAAGATGTGGTTTGCAGATAGTGCCCGACACAGCAGAGACCAGAGTTTGAAGCGTCACCCCCTTGGGGCTATAAAAGCTGCCACCAGAGGCCAAGGCCACAAGCCACTCTGTGAGCCTTTCCTGCGTGTCCGCCTCTGTCCTCCAGCATCAGCTGCGACCTCATGGCGCTCGGGATGACTCTGGTCCTTGCTCTTGCCTGCCTGGGTGGCCTTGCTACCCCAGTCCCGGGGCCGCCCCCCCTGGTGATCCTCAAGGACTTCATTGAGGAGCTGGTCAACATCACCCAGAACCAGAAGGTGAGTGCAGGCTGGCTCTGGGGGAAGCCAAAGGCGGGCCAGGCCTGGTCCACACTCCTGTGGGTCAGGAAGATGTCCCTGGAGAGGGGTCGGGCCCAGTCAGAAGGGAGAGAGGCAGGCTAGGGGACAGGAGCAGGGTCACATAGGGGACCGGACTGCTGGCCCCAGCAGGACCCCCGGAGCCATCGTGAGCAGTGGAAGGCAGAGAAAGGCCAGGACTCCTGGAGCATCTCCCGTCTTTCCAAATGGATTAGAACACAGCCGCCTGGCGGTTGCTCCCTGTGTCTTCGTGCGTACATCCTCCACAGAAGGATGCATAGAGAGACAGAGAGACAGGCCCTCCCCACGGGCAGCTCCCACCCTCTCCGAACACAGATCACAAGCTAGACTGGTGCCTGGTGCGTACCAGGTATGGCGCCATCGAGGCTGTGCCTCCGGACGCGGGCACAGTGGCGCACTCCGCTAAGTGAGCGGTCAGTGAGGGAGATGGGCCTGGCCCACGTCAGCACGTCTCTGTTCCTAAGAGCAGGCCCCATTCCAAAGCAGGGTGCTTCACACACCAGCGCCAGCCACCCTCCCTCGGGTCTGTCTCAACCCACAGCAGCCAGGCTTCCCAGGTCCAACCCCTTCTCTACGGCCCCTTCCCCCGGCTGCAGTGCACTTGGGGTAAAGTTTGTCCCTTACCAGTTGGGTCACTCAGTTTTTCTCTCAGCTCCAGGACTGAGTAGAAATCCTCCCCACATACCTATCAGCTCCTCAAGTAGAGCAGACACGAAGCTTGGGAGTGTTGTGGGGGTGTACCAGGCCCCACTAGGCTGTCGTGGGGTCCTGTGGGCCCTGTCCTCATGACCTGGCCTGGGCTCACGAGCTCTTTGCTCCCACAGACGCCCCTCTGCAATGGCACCATGGTGTGGAGCGTCAACCTGACAGCTGGCATGGTAAGGACCTCCGTGCGCTGGGGGAGGGGCAGCTAGAGCCCTGCTTGCTCTCTGCTCCCTCACGGGGCTGGGCCTCCTCCTCCACTCCAGGACACACCCCATAGCCTCTGGCCCTCCCCTTACTGTAGACACCCCAGGGCTGATTCTGCGCCCCTGACCCTGTGCTCTCCACCTAGTGGTACTGCGCAGCCCATGAGTCCCTGAGCAACGTCTCCAGCTGCAGCGCCCTCCAGAGGACCCAGAAGACCCTGAGCAGCCTCTGCCAGCGCAAGGCCCTGGCCGGGGTGAGCACCCCTTGTCACCTCCTTAGCCCAGGCCCAAGGGCAACCGGGCCCACTGTGGCCACAGGGACAGGGACTTCGGGGCTTCCAGGACTTGGGCTCCAGAGCTCCTAACACCTACATGAGCCTCAGTTTCCACATCTGTGGCTCACGGGTGACCTTGTTACCCACCTGGCTGGGACTTTTTTGGGATCAAGTAAAATGATGCCTGGAAAGCCCCTGGGGTGCTGGCCGTCTTGGTCTCTTCTCCTCCCACCAACCTGCCGGTCTCTCTGTCCTGCCCAGGCTCCCAGCTTGCACAGCCAAGACACCAAGATCGAAGTAGCCCAGTTCGTGAAGAGACTGCTCAAACATGTAAAGAGCCTTTATCGCAATGGAAAGTTCAACTGAGGCGTGGATGGCGCTGGTTATCCGCATTGCAAACCCATTTCTCATTCTGATGTTGGAAATCCCTGGGGCAGTGGGAGGAGGGGAGGTCGTTTTAGCCTGGACTCAGCCTGGGCACCCGTGTGGGCCCAGCCAGCCCCTGGCAGAGGTGCCCGGGACAGGCTGGGCTCTGGGCTCTGGAACCTGGGTGGGAGACGGTTCCACACCGGTCCTACCACTCTAGGCCCGCTGCGGCGGGGGGTGGGCGGCATGGGTGCTTTCTTCTTGTTCTTATTTATTACTGTGTGTTATTTAAATGAGTGTTTGTCAGTGTTAGGGGTGGGGGCTGCAGCTGCCTGAGGGCCTGAGCAGTGAGTGGTCACATGTACTGTACGCACAACTCTGCTACCTCACTGGGGCCCAGACCTCCAGCCTCGCCTCATGCAGCCCTCAGCCATGGAGTAATTTATTGTTTATTATCCCTTAAGTATTTAAATGTAAATGTTGAGTATATTAGCAAAGAGTTCATAATATATGGAGAGTGGGGGGGGTCACCGAGCAAGCCATCCACTGACTATGCCCACAGGAAACCTGCAATAAAGATGGTGACAGAGAGCCCACTGGTGGTCGCCTTTTCAGTCTCTGGGGTCGCCTTCTGTGTTCTCTGGCTCTGAGGAGCTGGAGGGGAGAGGACATGGAGGGCGTAGAGGGCCTAGAGTTGGGGAGCCCCGGCTTGCCCAGGGTGACACCCAGGGAGGAACAACGCCCAAAGCTGCACCGAAACGCACCCTGCCACACTCTCAATTCCCAGCTCTCCCAGTCCACACGTCACCTGTTGGATGCCCCATTTCCTGGGGGAATGCAGTCCCCGCTTCTGGGGCACCCCACCTGGGCACAGTTGCCACTCAGTGGGTGCTTGCTCACCTGGCACACATGTGAATGGCTTCTGTGCCTCCCTGGAGTGGTAGGATGAGCAGGGGCTGCCCGGTGGCATTGCCACAGTGCCCCTGTAGTGGGCAGCAGGTAATTAGGGTCCCACCTCAAACCCTGGGTGGCAGGCAGGTGCCCTCTCGGGGTCCCCAGAGCCACCCTGGACCTGCATCATCCAAGGGACAGCAGAGCCTTGGCCTGGTGATGTCAGGGCTGCCTCTTCTGCTGGGCTGCCCAGGGAGGGTCAGGAGACGCCAAGGTGCCAGAGCCAGTGCCAGAGGAGAGAGGTGGGGCTGGCTGCACAGGACGCTGAGGGTGAAGAAGGGGGAGTTCTGCAGAATGCAGTGACCCTGTCTGGAGCCCCATCTTTGACCAGTGTGTTCTCCACAGCCAACACTTCAAGCTGCCTCCCAAAGAAGCCTGAAACACGCCCAGGAAAATCCCACGGGAATGCCCTGTAAACAAAGACTGGCATGGGTACTTGTGGCCCTGGGGCCCATGGGGGCAGGGTCAAGGGGATTATTTTCAAGGACACCTGGCAAGTCACTTGTTCCTGTTGGCCTGGCCCACCGTGTTCAGAGAGGACGGAGTCGTGCCAGGCCCCGCCACTAGGGGCCCACAGCACACCATAGGCTGGGCTCCCGCTGCAGCGTCCTCCAGGCTGGGGACTTGGGATCCTGGGCAGGGCAGAGTGCAGGGAGCTGGGGAGGTCCTCGAGGGACGGAGGATGCCTCAGAGCTCCAATCCCCAGCCGCTGGTACAACAGAGGCAGCCCAGATCAGAATGAGGGAAGGAGGAGGGACAGGAAAAAGGTGTGCGTCAGCCGCCACAGCCAGGACAGGCCCAGGGGTCCTTGCTGGGACCCACCCCCCTCCTCCAGCTGGCGGTAGTGGGGCTCCTCCATCCACAAGCCAAGCCCTCAGCAGGGCCCAGAGAGGAGAGGCCAGAGCAGCTGGCGAGTGGGAGGACAGTGCTGCTGGGGCCCAGGGTGGGGAGCCCCTTAGCACCTCAAAACCCCAGACCAGGAGGTTTCTATAGAAGAGGGGCCAGGGCTCAAGTGAGAAATGAGACAGCACACTGAAGTTTCCGGTGAACTCGGCACCAAACACCTCTGCCTGGCGCACAGATGAGGTGTCAGAGAACTCTCCAGGGCCCTCGGCGGGTTCTCTCAGGCCAGCCCTGAGCACTGAGGCTGGGGAAGACAGGCCTGTCACTGCTTCGGAGACGCAGGAGCAGCCCGAAGCTTGGGGAGCCCAAGTCGTCAACCCACAGGGCTTTCAGGGCCACTACAGGGGGCTGGAGCTCCCGCTTGGCCTCGCCCAGCTGCGAGCAGCTCCAGGCTCAAGCGCTGCTCCTGGCCAGCCGACTTCTGCAGAGACTGGAGGGCAGAGCTGGCGCATCCTGCCACAGACACACCGGCTAGGGAGGCCTCTGGAGGGGCAGGCGGGCTGGGACAGGCACCCTCCCCTGCACTGCCCTGTCTTAATTCTGAAAAATAAGAATCATGAGGCCTCACTATCTTCCCTCGCTGCTCGGCCCCACCCAACGCAGTGAGGCACAAGGTTTGCAACGAACTTTCCCAGATCAACTGATTTCTCGGCAGCCTGGGAGGCCCCATGACGAGGCCATTTGAAATCCCAGAAGCGATTCTCTACTTGCGACCTCACTTTCTGTCACGGCCTCTCCTCCCTCCTCAGGGCCTTCTCTTGTGGAAAGTGATTGTCTTGCTACAGCGTCAGAAACTCCCCAGCCCGAGCCCTGCCCGGCCCGCAGTGCGGTCAGAGGTGACGCAGGCCCCAGAATTAAATATAGCAGCTCTCATCCCTGAAACAGGGGCAAGGGCTAGGTGGACGCCACGTCCCCTGCGCACCTGGCCCCCTGCAGCCTGGCGATCCCCTGGCCGGAACCCCTGAGACACCCTGCCCTCCTGGAGTCTCCAGCTGGGCCCTGCAGTGTCTTACTTGCCCCCTATTTCCATGCCCTACATTTTCTATAAGGCACCTACATTCATTTCCCCATAGGGAGCAAAGAAAGATTTAAATTAAAAAAAGAAAAACCCTGAATTGGAGGCCTGGCCTTTGAAGGAAGCTGCATGGCGGGTGAAGGACTCAGCGGCCAGAAGAGCTGGGGGTGCTGACAGAGTCCCTCCGCCCTGCATCCAGCAGAGGGGTCTGGGGGCTGAGAAGCTGGGATGCGGAAGGCCGGTCCAGCCTATGGCAGGGACCGCAGGGCTCTGGGCAGTGGCACTCCGCCCTCACCAGGTCCCTGCCTGTGCCCTCTTAGGGGCTCTGGCAAGGACTTTGGGGTACAGTGAGCCCTGATCTCGAATCCACTGTGTCCCTGACTCTGGGGTGGGTTCTCTCCTGGGCCATGTCTGCGTTGTCCTCTGGGCACTGCAGCTCCGTTCCTTCCTCCACTGGGAGTTCATGGGGACCTACAAGATGCCAGGCGCCCCTCTGGGTGCTGACCTGTGGGGCCCGGAGTGCTGCATGGGGACAGGGGCAGGGGCCCCAAAAGGCCCTCCCACTCAAATGGGAGGAGATGCACCAGACGGAGGGGACCATGGGGGTCAGAGCATGGCGACAGCTGGCTGCAGGCGTCTCCCGCATAGGGAGACCCCGGGGCTGGGCAGGTGCCAGGCAGAGGGGGCGCAGGAGTCGCTGGCTCCAAGCCTGCGGTGCTGTGCAGGAGGAGGGGCACAGGGGCAGCAGCAGGAAGCTGGAGGGAGGCAGCGGGGCCATGGTGGAGCGGGGCAGGCAGTGCATCCTGTGCGGACAGTGCATCTGCTGGGAACACAGACGTGTGCAGCGTATGCATGACGGCTCTTAGATAAGGCGTAAGTGCATCAAGCATATATTAAAAATAAATATTTTACTATCCAGGTAAGGTTTTTTTTTTCATGTGCTGAGGATTGAACTCAGGGCCTGGTCCACTAGAGGCAAGTGCTCTACCACTTATAAATGGCCCCAAATAAAATAAAAAATGTTATAGAAGGCTCGGAACAGTTCAAAAGTCACACCCAGGCCTCAGCATCCTGCCCCAGAAGCTGGCTTGGTGACCGAGTCTGCCTTGTCCCTCACCCTGGCTGGTATACCCTCAAGGCGGGGAGGAGCTGGGGGCGGGCTGGGTTTTTCAGGCTCACTGCTGGGTCCAGGGCAGCTGTTCCAGCTGGCCACAAGGACACCTGTGTCCCCGGCTCCATGCACCTTCCCCAGGGCCTCTGCTTGCGGACACCACTGCACACCTGTCCCCACCTATCTCCAGTTGCTCTGTCCAGCTCACTGCTGATGCCCGGCAATAGCTGGCCCCTCGCCTGTTCCAGAGAAGCGCGCGTGCCTGGCTGGGAAGCGCCTTCTCCAGTGAGCAGCGGGGGTGCAGTGCTGCGGTCACCTCTCGTCCTCCTTCATCCCGCAGCCAGGCACCTCCTCCTCTCCCCAGGCGCAGGGCTGTGGCTACTTGTGCTGTCCCACCTCCTGCCCCTCTAAGGAGCCATTTCTCTTTTTTCTTGTTTTTTGAGATGAAGTCTCACTTTGTAGTGCAAGCTGGTGTTGAATTCACTGCATAGCTGAGTGAACTCTGAGTGATCCTCTTGCCTCAGCCTGCAGGACTTCAGGTGTGGGCTGCCCTCTGCCCACCTGTGCAGGAACATGGCTCTGTCCAGGTGCCTCTACAACTGGGCCAATGGCTGGGCGGTGGTGCACACCTGAAACCCCGCGTGCAGGATTACAGGTGTGGGGGGGATTTCAGGTGTGCACTGTCGCCCAGCCATTGGCCCAGTTGTAGAGGCACCTGGACAGAGCCACGTTCCCCTGGCATCAGGTCTCGTGCACTCCGGGTCTTAACCCCGACACAGGCATAGGTGGAGGGGCCCAGCGCTGCAGCCTGGCCCCGCGCTGCCCACATCCCTGTGCTCTTCTTGTGTGAGGGAAGGGGACAGCAGGCCACCTGAATGACGGCCAGGCACCAAAGACAGCTGATCCCTGCCAGCCGCTTTGCTGGGCTGGCTCCTCGTGCCCTCCTGCTCCAGACTGAGGGCCTGAGGCTCGCAGCCCAGTTTCTCAGCTACACAGGGAGTCTGATGCGAAGTGCCTTCTCCAATGAGCAGCAGGTGTGGGCGTTGGTGGACACCATCTTCCTGTTCCTCTGGGCCATGGGAAGGCAAGGGCTCTTCCTGCACAGGTGTGCAGAGGGTAGCCTCCGGGATGGGCAGTGCCACCCGACAAGGCCCAAGGGAGCCTGAGTGTCCTGGGCCCAGCCAGACGCGCCCAGCCTCTTCCGCCCAAACTGCAAGGCAGCAGACCCAGGAACACAGGTGTGGGCGCCACAGTGTGGCGACCCAGGAAGAGGGACCTGGACACTGAGGAAACACCCCAGGAGGGACACAGGGGCAGCTGACACAACACTGTGCTCTTGATGTGCAGGGTGCAGCTCCAAGCACTGCCACACTCAGTCACGTCATGGAGGTGGCCTCAGCTGTGCCCCAGGCCACACGGGGGGTGGGGGGAACGCACAGCAGCCAGGCCTGACAAGCCGTGGGCGTCCAGAGTCCACTTTCCTCTGGTGACAGCCACCCTTCATGGAGTGACAGTCCTGCGTGCTGCATGCACTCCGCCTTGCTCCTTGGGAGAGTCCTGTGAGGAAACACTCAGACGGCCTGGTCCACCCGAGGGCATGGAGTGAGCAAGGGGTGCATGTGGAGGGCTCCACGAGTACTATATTCCAGGGTCTGAGGGGACAGCTCAAGGCTGCAGAGGGGTTGGGGTTGGTGCTCTGCTCTCAAGCAGGACAGAGAGAAGGGTCTGTGACAGACCCAGCCGGAGCCCAGAGGGCCTCAACTTCCTCCCTTGGTGCCCACTGCCCCCGCCCCCATCACCACCCACAGTCACCTCCTGATGCTGTCCCCATTTCTCCTCTGTGTCCCCACCTTCCCAACCCGTGTGGCCAGCCACACATCTGCTGCCACCGTTCTGTGGGCTAGGCTGGCCCCTTTTCTTCTGCTCTTCCAGGGAACTTCAAGGTCACTTCCGGATGTTCTGGGAAGTTCTTTCATTCCTGGCCTCATTCAACCATTAAATCCGAACTTGCCTTGTGCCGCCTCTGAGCTAATGGGTCCCATATCCCACCCTCTTCTGATCCACATCGCTGTCCACCAATCCTTCAGGCCTCGGTCCCATCCCAAGTGGTACTCAAAGCAGCCCTGCTAAGCACATGGTCAGCTGCTGCTCGGCCCTGGGAACCCGGGCTCCCTCCAGCAGGCCCTGCGGCCCTGCACCCCCAGAACCTCCAGTGGCCTCCTCCGGCCACCTCCTGTCCTTGCTGGGGGCTGTGAGTTTGAAGCCAGGTGGGGCAACTGAGAAAAACCCTGTCTCCCAGTGAAGTAAGATGGGCTGGGACATAGCTCAGACAGTGAATCATTTGCATAGCACAAGCATTTGTTTCAACCAGGGTGCACAAGGCCCTGGGTTTAATCCTCAGTACCAAAAGTACAGAGAGAGAATGGGGAGAGGGGGAGAGGCAGACAGACAGACAGACAGACGGGCCAGAGGTCTGGCCTCTGCTCTGGCCCACTGCTACAAACCCTTCAAGTGCAGCCATTCTCAGGCACCAGGTACCCCCAAATCCTCATGATTTCCTTTGAATGTCTTTGTCACTCATGGTGGGCATGGCTGCCTTATGCTGGTTGAACTGCCCTTGGTGGCCACTAGAGAGCTTTTGCTGCCAAGATGACCAAGGCTGGCGCTGGCCGAGCCCAGAGCTCTCATACCTGCCCGGCCTCTGGGTGGGTGCAGCCTGCGAGTGGCCAGGTCCCGTCAGCCACACTGTCCGCTGGGGCTCCCAGAAGGACTTGAGGCTTTGGAAATGCTGCTGCTTCTGTGGCCCTGTGCCCGCCTGCTGGTGACAGTGGAGGCTCTCGGGGCTGGTTCTTCCAGATGTTTTCTCCTCTGGAGGAGCTGCGACCTCACCCGTGCACCTGCCTGAGTTCTCCAGCAGATCATTCCCAGCCCCCATGACTGTGGCTGGTTGGTCAGGGGCGAGAGAGCCTGGAGACCCCTAAATTTGCAGCTGGCATCCAGCGTGGGCCGTGCCTCATACCTGTGGGGTTTGCCCTGACCCTAGACTGTGGGTATCACAAGTCGCCACATTAAGCGTGGCACAGCCTCAGAGGGACAGATCCTGAACATGGTGCAGGGGCCACCATGGTCCAGATTCTGTGCTTCAGCTGTATATACTGTGACACATGGATAAACCCAGAGGGCAGCGTGCTAAGCGGTGTAAGTCACAACAGGATACACACCACACAATATCTGTACGTGTGTAATATAAGGTGCTGGCACATGCTAGCAGGCAGAAGAGCATGACCATCCGCTGGGGCACAAGACCCACCAGGAGATCGCTTCCGGCAGGTGCTTACGCCGCTGAGCTGTTGCCCCAGCAACAGCAGACATTTCTACATGATTTTCTGGAGAAAGTCAGTGGCCAGAAAACCAGAACCCAGGGCTGGGCACCAGGACAGAAAAGGCTTCAGAAAAATGCAGGACACAAGCCAGTTCCAGCATTCTCGCTGCGAAGTGTGCGTAGAGCAGGGGCTTCAGTGCCCGGGACAGATCGAAAGAGCCCCTTAGGAGGCCGGGCAGGGACAGAAAGGACGGACCCTCCAGTGAGCTGGGAAGTACATGGCTTTTTCTTCTGACTAGCAAGGCCATGTTGAAGTTCTACGTAAAAAGGCCATTCCTGAAGCCTTGGACAGACAGGCCTCAGCTTTGCCCGGGGCCTCCTTAGGACCCAAACTGGGCTGATGGCGCCTGTTCCTCTCTGAAGACCTCGACCTACACCCCCAGCAAAGCCCTTTGCGAGGACAGGCGTGGTGGGCCCGTGACCCTCCTTGCCCCTGGAGCAGGGCCTCAGAGCAGCTTTCCCACTGACTGGAGCATCGCTGGAGGCCCCTGTCCGCCCCGTACCTGGAAGAGGCAGCTTGCAATACCATGCAAGCCGCTTTCTTGATATTACTCTACCTTTCCCCAGGAGGACAGCGCTAAGACAAACTCGGACACCTGTGGCCTCTTCCTTGTATGCGGGGCAAAAAGGCAGCACCAGCCCCAAGCTGATAAGATTAATCTAAAGAGCAAATTATGGTGTAATTTCCTATGCTGAAACTTTGTAGTTGATTTTAAAAAAAGGTTTCATTTTCCTCTTGGTCTGATTTCACAGGAACATTTAACCTGTTTTGGTGAGGCATTTTTTCTCCTGGAAGAGAGGCACTGATTGGCCCCAAATGACTGACAATCTGGTGTAACGAAAATTTCCAATGTAAACTCATTTTCCTTTGGTTTCAGCAATTTTAAATCTATATATAGAGATATCTTTGTCAGAATTGCATTGTTACTTCCCCTGATAAACTAATTGTCCCACATTGTCACTGCCAAAAGCGATCTACTGATGGGTCTTGTGCCCCACTTGATAGTCACTCTCTTCTGCCTGCTAGCATGTGCCAGCACCTTCGCCTGCGGAGGCAACAGCCACGCCTTAGAAGAAATCATCCAGGACCTGGACACGCTCTCAAAGGACAAGGTAAACACCTGCCTGGCACCATCTGTCCAGATGTTGTGGGGAGGCTCTGGGCAGTCCTGGCCCACGGAGAGGACACAGCTGCCCAGGGGCTGCTCGCAGGCGGTGGGACGGCGAGGCGACTCCACCTGGGGCTGGTGGGACGTGTGTCAGTGTGGGGCAGAGAAAGCAGCCTCGCTGGGGCTCGTGTCCACGTGGAGACTGACTCCGTCTCTTTCTCTGTCCCTCCTGCCTGGGCCAAGACTCCGTGTGCCAAGTTGGCTGTCGCAGACGTCTTTGCTGACCCTAAGGTAAGAAGCTGTCCCCGCCCCCGGTCTACTTCAGCAGATGGGTGGCTTGGGAGGGGAGAGATCCTTGAGCGTTTGAATGAGAAACCTAACAGAAAATGAGCAGGAGTGAGCCCAAGTGAACCCGAAAGGTGTGAGGAGTTTTTGTACAATGAGAATTCTGAGCTTTCTTTTCTTCCTCTCGGTTTGGCGTTTTTGGTTTTGTGTGATTCAGAAGATGGATATAGAAATCCTGGATTCTGTGACCCTCATGACAATCTAAGCAGAAAAAAATTCTTGACAGTTGTGCCCAGCAGGGGCATGGCCCCTGGCACGTAGGGACACCCACTAAGGGCCTGGTGAATGGCAGGATTTTTTAGCCCATGCATTTCTGAAAACCCAAATACTCTCACAACAACAGATATTGAGATTACAGGTCGAGTTAGCTTTCACTTTGTCTAAGAAACTTCCTACAGCAGCAGAAAGGGTACCAGAGCCCTCCTCTTCCCCGCTGGTCACCTGGCCCGCGCTGGGGTCCTGCTGCCTCCCAGGCCTCGGCTTGCGCTGCGCCGCTGCCCGAGTCCCCTGTGCCAGGCCTGGAGCCGCCCTGCCAAGCCGAGTCCGACCCATCCCTGCGTCGGGCATCCTGGGCAGTGCTGCTGAGCTCTGTCTCACCCCCGCCCTCCATCTGCAGTGGGAGGAGATAGATGTGACAGCTGATAGTGTGTTTTCTCTGACAAACACATGACTATAGCCGTATCAATAGCTCTGAGCACTTCAGTTCCTGTTTTCATGGAAACACACAACTGAGAATGAAAGCCCCAATGCCTCACCTCACCAGTGGTCGCCTAACCACCTGCTTCCCATGGGTATGGAGGGGCGGCTGGGCCAGGATGGGCGGGCCACACGCCAGAGCCAGGCCAGCACCAGGGGGCCCGCTGCCTAAGGAGACCTCCCTTTGGGCCTTTGTTGGACAGCCCCGCTCACTGCGCATCTGCCTGGGACTGCTTCTTCCCCAGGCCGCCCTGTGGAGCTTTGTCTGCATAAGTCTCCCTGTCCTTCCAGCCCAGGGGTACCCTAGCAGTCACATCCCGGGGCCATGCCCAGGTTCCCCAAGCCCTAGTTCTGCACTAACGGGCGGTGCGGTGTTTGGCTCTGCAGCCCTCAGCCTCAGCTCCACAGCTGCATACAGGAAGGCGATGGGAAAGTGCTCCGAAGGCTGCTTGGAGCCCAGCTCTTGAGTTAGTGGAAAGTGCTAATGTCAGGCGGTACAATCCCGACCAAGGGCACATGCTGTGCAGAGCAGCGCTGGTGCTAGGCAGGAAGTGATCGAAGCCTCCTGACACCAAGCGGGGGACCCCTTCCCTCACCTCACAGCCTAGAACCTGCTCCTCTCCCGCTGCGCGCTCACCTGGCCTGGTCCCTGCCCCAGCGGTGGGCACGGAGCTCCTCACCCTCCCTTGCCTCCAAAGACTCCGCACCCCTGTGCACATTAAGGCCTCAGGACAGGCCTGCGAAGTGGCTTTGGGAGGAAAAGCTGCTTCTCTGGGTTCCAGAGGGGAGCATCCTCCCAAACCCAGTGCATTCATCTCCTCTGAGGCTTAAGAACGCGAGCTTTTCTGAGTTGGGCAGCATCCTAGTCTTAGCATTGCTGGGAAGAATATACCTCTCTACGGCCAAGCCTTAGAGGTCACGCCTGCGCGGCTGCCAGTGGAGCCAGGGCTGTGCGAGGAAGTGGAGAGGGGCGGGCCAGCCTGGGAGCGGCTCTTGGGTGCAGGCCTTCCTCAGTTTAGTTACAGCAAAGGCCATGATTCTTCAGTGAGTGCCACACGGAACTTAGTGTGTGTGTGCTGAAGACTAAGCCCAGGGAGCTCTCGGCTACATCCCAGCCCTTTACATTTGATTTTGAGACACAGTCTTGCTACATTGCAGGGCTGGCCTGGGACTTGGGATGTTCCTGCCTCGGCCTCCTAGGTAGTGAGATTATAGGTGTGGACCATTATCCCTAGCTAAAATACTGGTTTTGCCTTTTGTCTTTTTCTTCTCTTCTATAGCTGGCTGACTCAGTTTGGGCAGAATTAGAATAAATACGATAGTAGGAGGATACAGTATCTATATGAGGATAGGTGAAAATCCAGTTAAAATGCTAAGGCATCGCCACCAGCGCCCATTTTCTGACACGTGACAGGCACAGCGGCTCCTGGCGAGGCCCAGGTCACCGCGGGTCTGAGCCTACGCCCGTGCCCGTGCTGCAGCGGGCGGTCCGCAAGGCTGAAAGCTCCAGTGGGCGGGCCATGGCGGCCGGATCGCCTTGGAGCCTCTCCCTGAGCAGCTCCGCGCTGTGCAGTCCCTGGGCCACAGCCAGGCCCGCCCGGCCTGAGGCAGATGGGACAGAGGGCCTCCTCCGCCACAGAGCCCGTGGGGCTCAATCCTGGGCCTCGAACCAAAACTGCCTTTGGAATGAGCTCTTTAAATTCCTGGCGCTTTCAACTCCAAGTGGCATCCTCGTTCCCTTTTGCAAATGCTTTGAAAAAAATCTTTAGAGGTTTTCTGTGTGAGGCGGCTACTGCGTCCTGAAGTCGGCGGGCAGCTCACCTTCGATCCAGGCCCCAATGTGGGTGGGCTCCGGCCTCCTCAGCTCTCCCCCCGCCGCCGTGTGCAGCAGCAAGGGCCCACGCTGCCGCGGGCAGCAGGGTGGCTCCGTGGCCCTCGCGCCGGCCGCCCACCCGCACAGCACACAGCCCACTGCCACACTTCCCGCTCCAGCCAGACTGGAAGTGAGCTGGGCACCTCCCTAAGCCAGCGTCCTTCCCAAAGCCCTGCCCAGACCGTCAGCCCCGGGCGGCGAGGAGGAGTGGCTGCACTCTGGGCTCTGACGCTGGAGCTTCCTGAAGTCCTTCAAGTGCCATCCACGTTTCCAACTTCAGTCTACAGACACAAGAGGCGACTGCAGAGATCCCTCTAGGCCCCATGACTTAGGGGTAAAAAAGGCACTATAACAGACGGTCAACTACAGTGCGAACGTGAAACCTGTTTCTCAGCAGCTCTCTGTCCAATGCTGTTTTTCTTTCTGAGACAGGCTCTCACCATGTAGCCCAGGCCAGCCTTGAACTCACAGTGATCCTCCTGCCTCAGCCTCCCGAGTGCTGGGATTATCGGCACGTGCTACTGCACCTAGCCAGCCACCCATGTTCTTGATTTCAGGAAATGCTAGCAGGCCATGTCAAGTATGAAAAGGTCACAGAGCCATAGCAACAATTAGTTCTTAGTTTGGGGAGAAAGGTATTTTACAAACCTGGAAAGATATTTACCAAACTATGATCAGTAATTATCTCTGCCTGGTGGGATGTGAGTTCTTTCTTGCTACACATGCGTAATGTTGGAATTGAGAGAAAATATATTGGAGCCATGCCTTGTGGGTCAGTCCCTGGGTCTGAGAGCTGTTTTCTCATGAGCCCCCGTGACACCTGCTGCATGGCCAGGCTGAGCAGCAAGGGCCCCTGAGGTCCTGGCAAAGGCTGGAACGGCTCCCCTATCTCACCTGGCCCGCTGCAGCCTCATGCCTGTGTGACAGCGCCACCCAGGGCCCAGCTCCACGCTCCTCTCCCTGGGCCTCTCCTGAGCCCCTTGCACTAACCTGCCACTTCTCCTCACAGGCAGCCCAGCTTCCACACACACTGCTGCCCCACATTCGCAACAACCCTCCTGCCTCAGCCTCTGGAGGGCTGCTACCATGCCTGGCAGCACTGCGGGGTGTCCTGAGCAGAGTGGACCCACACACTCAGCCTTCTCTGGGTCTGCCTGCAAAGCGGCAGTCAGAAGGGAGGCTCTTCTGGGTCCACAGCAAGGGCGCACACAACTCTCTGGCATTTCTGTCTGCAGGATACAGTCCCGGGCAAGCTGTGCCGGGCCTCTGTCGTGCTTTACCGCATGGCCTACCGGGGCATGGGGCTTTCGTGCCTGAACCGAGACAGAGAGTCGCTATTTCTCAGCCTTCTAAAAAGGGTCTACAGGAACCTCAGGAGCATGGTTCAACCGGTAAGCTGCACTGTTAGGCCCAATGGACTGACAGATGGATGGGTGGACAGAGGGACAGGGAGCAGCCTCGATTCCTATCATCCCCTGAGGCATGGGATTCTCAGCAGGAGCATCTGCTGAGCTCTACACGGTGCTGCTTGGGGGCAAGAGGGACCCCATGGACTGGACCACAGGCAACACTGGAGTCAGGAAAGGCAAATGGGACATGAGGCTGACCAGAGATGGGGCACGGGCCATGGAGGACAGGCACCAGGCCAGGGATTTTGAGCACACACAGAGGCAGTGATGGCCGAGGCCAGCACAAGGGGAGACCAGGTGGCCCCTCCCTGAGCCTTCTGGGGACAGCTGCTACTTCCACAGACTCAGAAACCTGGGCCCAATGCAGGGCTGGAGGCCAAGCAGCAGCCTTGCCTGGCCTGCAATTGGGCCTGGGGCGAAGGAGGGTATCTATGGGTACCCAGGTAGAGGTGCTCAGTATGAGTAGGTTAGGAGAGGTCAGAACCTTTAATGTAAAATGGACATTCCATATGTGGGTCTATTTAAAACCTAAATGAACAGAGTAGAAGGGAGCCCAGCCTCAGGCCAGGTCAGGGGCTCCAGCCTGAAGACCACCTGAGGGTGCTACAGGAGGTAGGGGAGGCGAACCGAAGGCCCAGGGGCTCTGGGAGGTGGTGAGGTAAATCATTAGGAGGGTGAATCTCTTTGTCAAGTGTCCTCAAAGGTCAGAGATGGAAGCAGACAGCAGCCCCCGAGTTTGGCAAGATGTGGGCCTTGGTGTGCTAACAGGAATGAAAAGGCGGGGGTGAAAGGCTGATGCGACAGGTTGGAGGGGAGGAGAGCAGTGACAGCAGCAGCAGAGAGCACAATGACCCGCAGCTGAGGGCACATCTCCACAGCTACGGGGCAGTGCAGGCCATGCACCCCGCAGACCACGGATCCTGAAGACAGGTGGGGGTGCAGTCACCAGAGCCGACGTGCTAGGTCCCAGGCTCATCCTGCTGGCCCGGTGTCACGCCACCCCGGAGGCCCTGGGCCATGCCAGTCAGCACAGCCCTGTAGCAGGGATGGTGAGACTCCAGGTCTCCGGATGCAACCTAACACAGGTTTCTTTTGTAGAACTGTTCAGTGAGTGAACTCAAGCAGAAGACACTGAAAGACTTCCTGGTAAATCTGAAAAGGATCATGCAGAAGAAATATTCAGAGTGTGGACACTGAATTTTAATTTATGAATTTTAATTGCTTTATTTTAAAAGTATTTATATATTTATAACTCATAAAATAAAGTATACATAAAATCTAACGGCAGCGTTTAATGGTGTTGGCTATGTCTCCCTGGCAAATGAAGTTGGGGTTTGCAGCTTCTAGGGAAAGCAGTCTAATGTACAGCGAGGCTATCAATGGCTTGGGAACGAGAGGGAAGACCACCTCTTTCCTGACACATCCCTCTTGGGACATAATGCACAAGGTGGTCAAAGGCCACCAGGCCGTGCAGATGCAAGCGGCAGGAGAGCGTGCAGAGCACGTCTCTGAGTCCTACTCACGTGCATTTCTGACTGGCAAGGTACCGACTGGACGCCTAGAATGTTCTCCCGCTGGGGAAACAAACGAGTAGTTCGCGCTCAGTAGATGTCTCTGCAGTGACTGATTCTCAAGGTCATCATACTGCCCATCCTCTTGCTCCCAAGCCTTAGAAACAACTGACAGGACACAGAAGACCTAATTCTGGTCAGAGGGCAGGCTATAAATCCTCCCCACCTGACAGCAGGAAAGGGATAGAGAGCGTTGGGAGCTCAGGCAGAACAGAGAGCGCGGCCGTCTCCCCAGCTTCCCTGGGGAAAGGGTTGGTCCGAGGACACTACCTGGAGCTGAAGGAACAAGAGCAAGAAATTTAGGACTCAAAGCTGCAGAGGTGACAGAACTAAAAATATTTACTACCAGAACTGTGAAAGGGGTGGCGGGCATGGTCTCGGTTGTGCTCCGCCATGGCACACCGGGGTCAGGGCCAGAAAGTGCCAGAGGCGACGGTGCAGCCACCAGCCTCACCTGCAGATACTTGCAGAGCAGATCCCGGATCTGGGGTGGCTGTGGGAGAGAGTGGATGTGCCAAGAGAGGGCTGTGTTATTGGTTTTGATGAACCTTGTATTAGATAACGCAGAAGAAATTCATTCTAAAACAAGGTCAAGGAATCAACCGAGTCGGATCAAGCTGAAATGAGATAACGTTACTGCTACAAAGTGTTTCCAACGAAAAATGATAGATGAAGTCAAACAGCAGGGCAGTGAGATGATGGCAATTATGATATGTAAAGAAAGCAGTCTAAAGTGGTTTGCCTTGGGAGTATTTGTAAAGCATTTGTTCACAAGGTTTTGACTACCCTTATGTTTTTACTGAAGGCCAGTAAATGTAGAGCTTTTATTTAAAAAAATTTTTGAAAGGCAGGCAGGATGTGAGGGCGCACAATTGCTGTCCCAGTGACTCCAGGGGCTGAGGCAGGAGAACACTGGTTCTAAGAGCTCCAGACCAGCCTGACGACACACAGAAATGCTGTCCCCAGAAGCAGCAGCATTAGTCCAAGGGCAGGAAAGTGGGGATATAAATATGAATGTGAAAAGTTAGTGAAAACAAAGCTGCTGTAAGAGGTCCTAAGCCGACGTTCTTGGCTGTACCTGGGAGTGGATACACAGGATGACAGAACTACTCTTTAGTATGTAGTTAGCCTGCTCAAGCGAACGCAGTCAGGTGCAGGATACTGCGCTTCAATCCCCAGCTCCACCTGCCTTACCTGACCTGCCCTTCATGCAGCCTGAGCCACCAAAAAAAAAAAAAAAAAAAAAAAAAAAGATATCTTCTTTAATATGTATTTAAAAGTTTTCATAACAAAAAGTGAAAGGAAAACTAATAGTAAGTGAACCAAGAAATCTTTGAAATTATGATGATCACCACTGGAAAACCAAAAAA
>NDGN011135519.1:0-14355 GCA_002564285.1 Tympanoctomys barrerae | reverse complement strand
CTTTCTCCCTTCTGCTCCCACAGCAGCTGCCTGAAGGGCTGTGGGGCATCGAAAGTGCAGGGAGGTGGCGGCAGCCCAGGGCTGAGACCATGATCCCTGGGAAAGGACTCAGGTGCCCGACCCCAAGTGGAGCCGCCCTAGGTAACAGCATGGGGCTTCTCGGCCCACAGGGTGGGGAATTTCCACTCTGTTGAGCCTGGCAAAGGAGGTCCATTGCCTGAAGGACAGGGACACTGTAGACAGCCACACAGACCACCACCCACAACTGGGATTGTTTATTGCACAAGAACCTGGCAATCCTGATGCAGGGCAGGCGTTACAAAACAATCTGGTGGCCAGCCCAGTGCTGCCACAGGGCGTTCCACACCGACACTTCAGCTCTACACACATGTATGCGCGCGTGCACACAAACACACGCGAACACCCGTGAGCCTGATGCTCCTGCACCTTCACGGCAGCCTGCACCCCTGCCCACCTGCTGGAGTTGCCTTCGTGGGGATGTGTCCAGGGCAGTACCAGAAGTGACTGGGAGGGAGAAAAGGCCAAGCTGCAGTGAGCAGGGCCACTCAAATCAGCTCGTGCAATATGAGTGGACACAGCTCTCCTTCCATGGACTAGCGAAGGACGTGATGTGGGAAAGCAGGTCCATTCTTGATGGCTCCTGCATGAATCTGAGAGCCAGCCTGGGCCCTGGACTAGGACTAGGGAGTGGGCAGCCACTATTATTCCAACATCCAGAGGGACCTGCGCATCCACAAGACCTCAGTCCACAGCAGAAATCCCAAGGCGCAGGCTGGATGGAGATCCAAAGACCAAGCCAGGCTGTCGCAATGGTGTCACATCCTGGGTGCAGAGAAAGCCTGGCTGGGATATGTGCCACTCTATGGAGGGGACAAATGGCCACCTGGATGCCAGGACTGCCAGGGAGGAGCAGTCAGACTCCCCAGCCCCTCCCAGAGTCTAGCAAAGGGAACTGTCCCTACGGAGGCACAGGCTAGGAGTGGCGCTTGGAATACCAAGACCTTCCTGTGTCATACTCAGGGACATGGCCACTGGACAGCTGAGGCCTGCCTGAGCTCAAGACTGCTGAGCCAGTTCCCGAGAGGAGCAGCCATTTGGGAAACTTTTGCACCAACAAAGCTGGTCCCCCATGGTCCTGGGACCCCTGGGGCTCCACCTCCTGCGCAGAAAGTGGCAGCAGCACACCAAAAGCACACAGAATGCAACCCTACACAGAAGGCTTCAAGTTTATGTAAAAGGACAACTCTGAGGGGGTTTGCTGTTTCCCGCCCACTGCCCCCCAGGCAAGTGGCTTATCCAACCCTTTGTCCACTGAGAAGGGATGAGCTGGGGCCCTGTCCCTGCTGCCCAGCCTCTGTGCCTTTCCTCATATCTGTGTCTCACACAGACTCCTGGAAAGTTCTAGTTCAGACAGAACCTCTTCTGAGAAAGTGACTAACTTCCTCCTCTAACTAGGATGTGAGGCTCGGGTGCCTTCTGCACCCTTTGGGACTGGGCACCTTCCTTGCGCACTCACGCGCACCCAGATTGTTCAGGGTAAGGGGAGAGTTTACAAAGACGGTCACCCTTGTACTTCGCAATGGGTGACAGGGCTAAGGTGACTTTGGCCTTACTCCAGATGCCACCCATGGATAGGAGAGAAGTTCTTCTGCCATCAGGGGACAACGCTGTGGTCCCATGCAGGGCCATCGTCCACAGGGACCTCCTGAGGGCCGTGTAGTTGGTGGGCTCTCAGGCAGGGAGGACTCAGGACTATGTGTGCACTGGGGGGCCTGGGAGGGGCGGCCTCAGTTACTCCTGTCCGAAGCCCTCGGTCTCCTCGATAGCATATAGCAGCTTCTCTTTTAGCTGTTCGTAGCTCTTGTAGGGCGGAAGATCCAGGCGGTTGAAGCTATGGAGAGGGGAAGGCATAGCAGTGGTTATGAGGGGCCGGAGGGCTCGATGGCTGGGAGCCCAGGGCTTCAGGAGCAACATGGCCAGGCACAGCACAGGTGCCTGTGGACCTCTGCATCAGGCCCAGCACTGCGGGCTCCTGGACCCACGGGGAGCTAGTGCAGGGAGCAGCACAGAGGGTACACTAAGTGGGGGCTCTTGGGGTAACACCCTTGCCCAGACGAACAGGAGAGAAGGCCTGAGGCAGACTCGTCCCAGCCCTATCTCTCCACCCCAATATCTAAAAGCCACACAAATGCCGTCAGAGTGGTGGCCCTGAAGCTGCCGTGGCCACTGTACCGTGAGGTGTTCACCTGTTCCTCTAGGCTTCACCACCTCCCACTAAACCGGCCCGCTCACCAGGTGTGGCTTCTGGGCAGCCAGGTTTCCTTGCCGACCTTGTCAATGCAGAACTTCTGAGGTCCGTTGCTACCTGTTATCCAAGGCACCGGCACTGTTTGTTAGCAGAGCTGGCCTTCCCAAAGCAGGGCTCTCACCCCCAGCCAGGGCACCAGCAGAATACAGAAAAACGCACCGATGAGCTCAGCAAATCCTCCAACAGGCAGGCGGCAGGTTCCGGTAACAAACTGCAGCAGCCGGATCCTTTTCTCGTTGTCCATCTCCTTTACTACCTAAGGACGCAAACAAGGCACAGTCCAAAGACCCAGCCAGCCCCAGAGCTTTGCCTGAACACAGAGCTTAACAGCGGCAGGCCAGCTGGGGCCCGCTCTAGGTGAAGGACACAAAACCAGGCTGGGCAGACAGACAGTGGCCACTGCAGCCGGGAGCGCTCAGCTGAGCTTCCTCTAGAGGCGGCGCCTGCGGAACACTCGCACCCAGCAGGCGGACGTGTCTGGTCTCAGGGAGGTTTCTTTCTGGGGAGATGAAATGTTCTGAGAGGTATACAACGTGAGGGTGCTAGAAGCTGCGGTGCTGTATATCTCAAAATACTTAGGATGGTGAATTGCATTTTACGGAACTTTCACCACCACCAAAAAATGTATGTACACACACACTAAGGACATCTGTTATTCTCTCTTTTATATATGCTATACTTCATGGCAGCAGTGGAACCCACACAAATACAAAGAAATTGGGTAGTGCACTTGGGAGACTGAAGCAGGTGCATCGTGGCAAGTTCAAGACCGGTCTGGGCTACAAAGCAAGCTCAAGGCCAGCCTAAATTGCATAGTGAGAGACACTGTTTCAAAAAGACATGTAAATAAAGGAAGGATCTGGGTCACTAAACCCTAGGTGACAAGCTCACTCGGTTTTTCTGGCACCAATGTCCCCATCGTCCCATCCACCTGGTGGGAGGGAATGCACAGGGCCCAGGGCAGCTGTGCCTCCCCCCCAGCCCCCGAGGCACCCGCCCGCTGGCCCCAGGCACTGACAACTTCCTCTCAGGCTCCAGCCTCCATCCTCCCCACAGCTAGGCTCATCAGCTCCTTCTGCAAGTTGGGGAAGATGAGGCACCTCAAAGGTGGGGATCCTGGAGCCTCAGGTCTAAACAGGTCCTGTTTCCTTACGGTGGCTGTGAAATGTCCCTGCCAAGATGCCTGGGCCCGGCCAGCCGGCACGGACAGGACCCAGTGCCCACCTGCCAGAACCACTGGATCTGCTTGCTGTTCTTGGTGTAGTGCCGGTACATGGTGTTCTTCTGCCAGTCACTCATGTCAATCTCCTGCATGCCGCACAGCATGAGCTGCGAAGAGGAGGGGGTCAGGGACGAGGGCGGCGGCTCCTCCCCAGCCCAGCCTCAGCTCAAGTGATGCCTCATCCTCCAGCTACTGGGTGGAACACACCAAAGCTCTGCAGCTGACTACTTCTGCTGGGAGTTTTACTAATATGGGGGTGTGTGTACAAATCCCTGCTCTCTCGACACAAGCATCCAGGGAGAGTGAAGGACAAAGACCCCAACAGAGACCACCTGCCCTCCACCTCTGTCCTGAAGTCTGGGGTTCAGTCAGTGGGTTTCTCTGCGTGCACAGGAGTACACCAAAGGCAAGGGCTCAGGGTCATCCTCAGCACTCACCTCTAGCTCTTTCTCATCAAAGTAGCGCAGCCACTCCAGTGGTGCCACTTCATTGAAGCCATCCAGGAAGGCTTTGGTCTGCTCTTCCACGCCCCGGGTAAAGCGCCAGTCAGTCAGCAGCCTACAACCCAAGACCAGCCACTGCTGGCACCCAGACCCTGCCGGGCACACAAGCAGCCTGCCCACCCAGGGGAGGAGAGACAGGCACCTGCTGGACACCCAGACGGGTATGCAGGAGGCCCCAGGGCACAGCCCTGAAACCTTCATGGTGACTTCACCATTCTGAGTCTTTGAACTCTCTCCCACCTCTCCCCAACTGCTCGTGGAACTGCAGAAGTAGCAGATGATTGGTTACACCAAGGCCCAAGGAACATGTCAGGGAGCTTTGCCCGGCAGCACAGAGGGGCATGGATTAACACATGGGGGACACAGAAATCCTCTCTGGAGGGAAGTGGAGGTAACACCTCCCTAGATGAAATTCCCAGGAGGCAGGAAATCTCCCACATGGCAAAACAACCAGCCGAGAGCTGCTGACCATGGGCCCGGGACTCCGGCACCCCAACTCACGTCATCATGTGACCAGACACAGGTCGCCCACCAAGGCGGGTCTAACCTAGAGGTTTCTGCAATGCATGGAGACCCCTGAGGGGACCCAAGACCAGAGCGTGCACCCCTTTTCTGTAACCCTCTGGGTCCCCTGCCCCAGCTCACATGATATACTCTTCCTTGTTCTCCTCTGTAACTCGGATACTCTCGCCACCCTCCTTCAGCTCGTGGGTTGTCACCTTGCCCAGGATCTCCATGTCCTGGATGAAGAACAGCTCCAGGCCACACTCTTCTAGGTTGTTCTCTCTGGGGAACAAGAGGTCCACCTTGACAGTGTCCCCCTCGGTCCTGTCCCACTCCTTGCTTTTAGCACCCTCAGAGCACCAAGGATGCAGGGGTGGCCTCAAAGCCTGAACAGTGGCATGGGACATCTGAGGAAGGGGAGAACTGTCCCACGAGAACTGCCCATTACCAAAGGTACCAGGCAAGGCCAGGCTTCACCCTACCAGCTGGTGCCCTTGCAGGCAGGGCAGGCAAGGTAAGGCAAGGGACTCACTTGATCCAGAGGATGGAGTTGTAGAACTCGGGGTCAATGGACTCCAGGTCTTTCAATGTGGGTCTCTTGTTGAGCATCCGCTTGTAGAAAGGGAGGGTGAAGCCTGTGTCGATGAACTTCCCATGGTACAGAGCCTGGGGAAGAAAGAGGCCTGGCTAAGGCTTTGGGACAGCATCCAGGGTAGGTGCTGGGTGCTTGTACCAAAGGCCACTGCTCCCACCTTCTTCCCTCCCTGCTGGGACCTGGGCTGTGGCTGCCTGGGGGCTCTCTGAAGAGTCTGGGAAAGGAGCGCTTCGCCCAGGCTTGAGCTTAGAGGGGAATCTCATCCAGCCCTGGGATTCTCCCAGCCAGCTGTGCCCGGCCTAGCAGAAGCCTGCATCACACTCACAGGGAGACTTGTTCACAGCACTCCAGGCGGCAGCCCTGACTCACTGGTGCTCCAAGCCGGTGATAGAGGCAGCCAAAAATAATGCAGACACAGTGGAGGGCGCAAGCTAGCAGCCAGCGGTGAGTAATAGTCTAGGGTTTCATGAGTCTGTCCTGTCGGCTATGGGGCCAACCAGGTCTCTAGACGTAGGATGAACATGCCTACTTCTGAAGCTACAACCCTGACCAACAACTTCTAGAACAATCAAAGACCATATTTAGTCTCAGACCCTTAGGGTCCCTGGATCCTCCTAAGGGAGCAGGGCAGGACCAGAGGACGAAGCTGTGGCTTCATTCAGCAGTTGTCCCAAGGCCACCCAAGAATGTGCACTTGACACTAAGACAAGTCTGTGGCCCAGGGAACAGGGGCTTCCACCCAACAATCCTACCCAAATCAACTTGAGAAACCCTCGAGCACCGAGGAGGCCACCGAGGAAGCTCAGGTTTCCCCAGGCTGCCTGCAGCTTTTCATTCTGAGAAGTTCTGTGAGGAACAGGGGCCCTCACACTTCACCAGGAAGAAGAAGAGTACAGGAAGAAGACAGGCACTTCTGGCACCAAGGACTCGGGCGCCCTTACCATGGCGATGAATCTGCCAATGAAGCGGAAATAGGTGAGGTGGTCAGGGTTGATGGAGGAGGCGGGGTTGATCTGCAGGCAGTAGTTGTTCTTCCCGGCGTACTCAAACAAGCAGTACATGGGGTTGAGCACCTCGTGGGACAGGAGGAAGAACCATTCTCTAGGAGGCAGGGGAGAGAAGAAACAGGATGACGATGGACCCCTCCGCTCACCCACACGGCTGAACCAGCACAATGGCACTGGGAAATGGTGCTGAGGAAAACCTGTGAATGTGCCCATCAGCTCCATGTGGTGCATCCTAGGACTGCATCACCACAGCCAGAGCTTCTAATGAGGCCCTGGGCCAGCATGAACAAGTGTGGGGACCAGGCCTTGCTCAAGGGCACTGTGTTCAAGGAGCCCAGAGACACACATTTACTACAATAGTTTTTGTGCCAGAATGCCGTATGATACCAACCACCCTGCCTCCATCCTGAGTGGGCAGCCAACAGCGGATCTGTGATAACACCTTCCCAACTCCAGAACCAAGAACTCTGCAGTCCCTGCTTCCTCCAGACTGCAGACCTCACTCCCACCAGCTACAGTGAGAGCATCTCACTTCCCTTGCGCTTTGCCCACCCCTTGCCCCAGACTCATGACCGCGTCCTTCTTCTATGCGCTCATCTGAACCACACCCAAGCCACGGCATTTATTTGCATGCAAGACACAAGCCTCAGACTAGAATCCAGAGTTCTTTTAGGCTTGAGCTAAACTGGTAAGGGGACATCCTGAGGGGCCAGTCCCTGGCTGCTGGGCTCTTTGTGGCTGAGCAGACGAGGAGTCCTTCGATGCAGAGGGTGCCCCGGTATCCTGTCCGTGGTTCTACCCTGTGGTAGAACAGCATGATGTAACCTACCATAGGGTAAAACCACTGGCAGGACACAGAGAGAGACACACAGGGTGGGAGCCACACCAGAAGCCCACCAAGCACAGCCTGGAGAGGAAGTCACCACAGAAAAAGAATACACCGTCCATAGGAGGCCAACACAAAAGGCAACACCATCAGCAAACAGAAGACCAGAAGCAAGTTAGCCCAACACCAAGGGAGAAGATATCCCCGCACCACGAGAGGCCAGCGGTCGGAGCGGGCCCTATAGCCAAGGTGCTCCTCTCTGCAGGGCCCTTCTGCCCTGTCACCCAGACACCCTGCTGCCTTCTGTGGGTGACAGGTGAAGGCAAGGTGGTGCTCTGGGCTCTTGCTAGGGTCACTTCAGTTGTTTTAATTGTACTGGCCTGTGCACAGGACCTGCAGCTAGGTACAGAGCAGGGCCCTTGACCACCAGGCCCAGCTTCTGCCTGCTCTGCCACCTGCCTTCACCTGCACCAGCTGCATTGGACAAAGAGAAGCCTAGGATCAACATGAAGGGACACCTAGGTGGCCAATGCCTGCTGATGGAAGTGGGATGGATGTGAGAGCACATATGATGGCGTGGATTGGTAAAGCACCACGTCCCAAGCCTTGTCTCTCCCTCCAGGGCCCCAGCCACCCCGTGGCACAGCAACTGAAGACTGGATGCCCATGCCTGCCCCAGTGTCCTCCGGCATTGGCCAGAGGTTGGGTGTTCTGAACACCCTCTCTGTGCCCCTCCCGAAGATGCAGGAGAGCTCTGGCAATGTGTAAGTAGAGAGGAAGCAGCTAGGGGGCCATGAGGTGCCGTGGGGCGGCACGGCCTACAGGGAACCGAGCTCACCTGGCGATACCGCCATAGTCCAGGCCCTCCTCGCCACGCATGATAATGTAGAGCCGCCGGCGCAGGTCATAGGGCTTCATGTTCATGATCTGGGGAGACAGAGTGTCTGGCCAGCCTGCCCTTTGCCCAGCACAGCAGGTAGGGCTGGAGGCCAGCAGGCAGACCGATCACCGAGGCCCCTGCCTTGGAAACTCCACAACGTGGGCTTGACAAAACATATGTCAGGGGACAGAGTGGTGAAAGGAGGGGCCCTGCCCACCCTGCCCCTGATCTTGGCACCATGGTTGCACTCTAACCTGTTGAAAAGAATCCTCAAAGAGTGTCTGCCTGGAAACGCTGATCTTCACATGGCTGGGCAGGGCATTTGACTGGGAAGAAAAGAACAGAACTCAAATGAGGGCCTTGTAGAGTGTCTGCTCACTCGGGCTTCCCATCTGGACAAACAGGCATCCTGCCCCTGCCTACAGACATCCCAATGCCTGTACTGAGTCAAGAAATCGGGCGGAACTCATTCAACAACCCCACCTGCTCAGGAGACCCCAAATCCGGAACTCACATGGCACAGGAAGCGGAACTGGTGATACTTCCACCGAAAACTCCGGTCATAGGCACCAGGGGAACCTTGCTTCGTCCTGGGAAGAGCAAAGATGTTTTGGAATCCATGGATTTTTCAAAAAATGAGCCCCTTGTCTTTGTTATTTAGACCCAGCGAAAGCTAGTGCTTGTTGCATTTAAAGTTGAATAAAATGAGATGTAGAAGAAGGGAAATGACTGCCATTAAGAGCTTTTAAAAGTCAAAAGAAAAACTTGAAACAATGCTAGGCTCCTTGGTTTTAGAGAAATAGCACTGACGCTAGATGAACAGCTGCCCCCTCCCCAGGCCTCTAAGGCAAAACTGCCATCAGCCACTAGAGGGACGTGAGCAGCGCAACACAGCCACAGCACCCACAGGGCCCACCCAGGACAGCCTGGAGGTGCTGGTGATTCTGCCCTGGACTGGGAAGTCCTTACCCAGACTCAAACCCAGGGCGAGGATCTTTAAAGGTGGTGGTGCGGGTGTTGTGGTCCACAAAGTACCGCACCCCCTCGCTGGTATACTTCATCTCCCACCCCGGGGGTAGAGCTGGTTCCTGGATCATCCTGGAAACACAAGAAAAGGGGGTTCAGGGCTGGCCCCACATTGTAGCCCTCTGTTGTGACTCTCTCTGCAGTCACCAGCCTCCACAGAGCCCCTGAGGGCACCCAGAGGATATGTACCTAGCATGACCTGAGCCGTGAGGACCCATTTCATGACCAAAAAGAAGTCCCCCAGCCCTGCCTCCCATGGGGTTTGGGATACCAGGCACCCTCCACCTTTCTACAAATCCTCAGCACCCTGCAGAAGCAGTACCTGCAGGGAACCGCTCTCCACCCATCGCAAGCTCTATTTCAGGATACGCCATCCATCATACTCTCATTAGGCTAATGCCAGATCTGGGGGCCCCAGAGGCTTTATGCATGGCCAAGAGTCCCCTCGCACTGGAACTGCACAGGAGCTATCCCAACCCCGAATCCTCACCCCTGCGTCCGGGGGTCCTCCCACTGGGTAGTGCGCGTGTTATGGTTCACGTAATACACCCGTCCGTTGTCCTGTCTCTTCTCTGCCATGGGAGAACAGAAAGAGAAGGCGATGAGACCCAGAGACCTGGTGCCAGGTCTTTTCCCTCAATTCCCAGGTACTAGGGCTGAATTTCAAACCCTGTGGTCATCACAGCAGTGAGGCTCAGCTGGAAAAGCCTGGCACACTCATTTTTGTCACTAAGAAGGAAGACAAAGACCATTTCCCTGTCATGGGGCAAGGGAAGGACACACATGGTCCCAGCTTCTGTGCTCACTTGCCTGGCTTGGCAGAGGGAAGGGGCAGTGCAGCGGCATGGAGAAACCAGCCAGGCCGGGGCAGAGGCGCAACTGCATCCAGCTGTGGACAGCATGGTCCCCTGCTACCCCTCACCCCAGAAGGTGGGACAGAGAGTAACCCATCAGCTCCAGGTGGGTGGAGGGGAATAGGGCAGGGCCCCCAATGCCACGGAGGCCACCTTTCCCAGGCAGCCCCTGAATCTGCTAAGCTCTTTCCACCCTGGAAACAAACAATGCTAAAGGTTCTCTGTCTCTTTTCTAACAATAGGGTACAATTAAAGAAATGGCAACCAGGGCACCCAAAACTGAAAAGGGGGCAGAATGGAGTAGATCCACCCTCATCACCAGAACAAAGTCCTGCCTCCGACTGATTGAAAGGCTATCACACAACTGGGATTTTGTAAGCACAGACATTATGTCAATCATACTGAACCACTTTGTACTTTTTCTACTTAGACTCATTGAAAATGTACATTTCATCCACGTTGAGCAAAGATTCATTTTAAGTTAATTTTAAGAATGCAATTTGGTAAGCCTTATTATTTGGATTTTGTGAGAAGGAAGGCATAGATGATTGGATCTATTTCATTTATAAAATAACAAGTATTTGGAAAAAAAAAAAAAAGAAAACAAAAAAGCTGGGAAAACAAGAAAATAAAATATAGCCAAAAGGAGAGAACAGGAGGTGACTAAAACTGGTAAGGAGTGACCACCCGAGGCCAGATGTGTGACCAGTAGCAGAAGGCAGACATCCCGAGACTCCGGAGAGACGGCCACACCCAGGCCAGGGCTGCTGCTTGGAACTGGCCGGCCAAGGCCAAGGCCAAGGCCAAGCACTGGACTGGGGGATCTGCCCCGCCAGCTGGAAGCTGGGGCTACCACCCCAGGCCCTGGTACAGTGCAGTTTCTCAGGGTCCCTGTAGGGGGTGGGGTGGGGTGAGTCCTCCAGGGAGCACTACTGCACCTCATTTCAGGAGCAAGAGGACTGGAGAGCACTTGTCACATGCCCAGGGCATGCCTGTGTGTAGGGACAGCTGTGGAGTCTCCTGTGGGGTCAGAGAAGGGCCTGGGGAGTGAAGGCAGGAGCAACACCAGCACGCTCGCCGCTGCTACCACTCCTATTGGTTTGGGCTGCTCTTTCTACCCGATTTCACAGTCCCTGGGGAGACAGTGACCCCTGCCGCAGTCCTAGGATGCCAACCCTTCATTAGCAAGGGTCCCCGGCCTGTGGCCAGAATATGCTTTTTCTCACTTCTGGACTAATTTTGCAACTATTCAATAGCCTTGCCTCTGTATCTCCTCTATTCCTATCTCAAATATTTTCCCATTTAGTACAGAGAGCAGTTCTCAGGTCTCTATAGTCTATAGAGACTACTGCTTTTACTACTGGTGACCATTATTTATTAAAACTGCTACAAAAATAAACTCATTTGAGAGGGTGACACTGCCTGCCTCTGCAGAGCCAGGAACACTCTAGATCCTGGGCTCCAGGTCACTGAGCCTCTGTAAGGATCCTAAGAGTTACTCTCTCAAGCTTGACCTGCTGCCAATCCCTGAGACTCCAACGACTTTACTATGGTCCAGGGAGCCACGCAGGTCACCTGGGTGCACCAGTACTGCCTAGCTGAGCTGAAAATCAACACATCCGCAAAGGCCTCACTACTAGCTTCTCCCACTGGAAGGACAGGTCCCCCTGGCACTCTGGAGCACAGTGGTAATGGCCTACGTAAGGTCCCTTGCACAGGGAGGGATATAACCTCCTCCACCTGTCCCAGGGAGCAGCTGGGTCTGTCTCAGGGGACGCAGCCTAGGAGCTGGGCTCCTCCAGGTGATGCCCATCCTATCGCTGTGAACGTCACCATGCCAGCATGCACCCAACCAATATGTTAAACCAAATACCTGCTGTCTCTTATGCGAACCACCCTCTTGGGCACTCAGGGGCTTTTACAGGACTGACCCAAGCCCTGCCAGCTCAGAAGACAGCAAGACACATCAAGTCATCACTAATAACCCCTGTTTGCGTGGCTGCTCCTTCCTAGAATAGCTATGAAGCCCTCAGTCTTAAGTCGTGGACATCCATGCCTTAACTTGTCCTGGGTGTCACACCAAGGGCTTGGAAGAGGTAAGAAGCAGCTAGCAGCACCACACTTTTAGAGTCACAACTCAGGGCTCAGTGCTCAGCTTCCCTTCGCCCTCTTTCAGAGGCGTGTCATAAATAAAAATGTGGCTGCCACGAGCCAAGATTAGCCTGGAGTCCTCCAACATCTCAGCTGCGAAGAAAGGTTTGTTATGGTGGCTCCTTCCAACCAGAGAGATAGAGACCTGAAGCCAGGCTATGTGGAACCGACAGGGTCTGCGCATCTTAGTGATAGGATACCACTGAGGCCCGAAAGCCAACAGTGGCACAGCGCTTGGGGACCTCTTTCTTAGGGTCACACTCCTTCACAATGCAGCATGGTCACTCCTTCCATCTGCCAGCTCGCCACTTTCACTGTGGGCTGGTCATCCGCAGATGCGAGTGAGGGAAGGAGACACAGGGAGAGACTCCTGCCCAAGGGAGGCGCAGAGGGAGACTCAGTACTTACCCCAGCCAGGGGGGAGGGGGCCCAGGGGATCATGGTCCGTCGAAGTGCTCGAAGACTACGGAGGAAACACAGAGGAAGAGGTTTAAAAAGCCACTGGTTAAAAATGCATCCATCAATAAAAATTAAAGTGCCAACAACTCACTTCTCCATTTTAGTACTTTGTAGAGGATGCAGTGGGACCTTAGGTGGCATGGGCTTCTCTCAAAAGTCTTTGTTAAAAAAAAAAAAAAAGAAAGAAAGAAAAAGAAGCCCAAACAAGAGCCCTGCTCGGAGAACCCAAGAGGGGTTGAGGAAGGGTGCAGAGGGCGGGAGGAGGAGGCGCGCGGAGGAACACTGCCGGCTGCGGCTGCGGCGGCGGGAGGGCTCCCCGACGGGCCACCGCTCAACTCTGCTCGACTCTGCTCGCAGCAGCCAAGGCGACTGAAATCACCACCACCTCCAACTTTCTCCAAGAACCACACACGGGAGGGGAAAAAATATCGCAGGCCTTTCCAATGAAATCATTCCCACAAGCCCTGCCCACGCCCGGGCTTCCTGGCTGGGCCCAGCCCTCCTCCCTCCACCTCGCGGCCGCCCGGCAGCAGCCACCAGACTGAGGGCACATTCAGGCCCGAGCCCCTCACCTCCCCCAGGAATGTTTTCCTTCCCCTTTACAAAGCACCTTTATTCTCCCCCTGCCTGAACCTGAACTTGCTCAGTGTTCAGCGTCTGCCTGTCTGGGGGGTGGGGGTGGGGCAGGTGGTGAGGGAAGGGGAGAGGGGCAGACAAAGGGGCCCCACTTACATTAGTGGCTCTCCCCAACGCCCGGGCCTAATTCTGCTCTGAGGTCCCCCGGGAAGGGCTGCAGGGACCGAGAGGTCTCACACCCTTTGAGGAAGGGTGCTGTCAAAAAGTTTTCATAGTTAAATAGAACAAGTATTGTTCTCGCTCTTTCCCTCCTTTTTTTTCCCCCTCTGAAAGCATTTTTATTTCACTTACTAAAATCTAATCATTATATTATGGGATCAAGTTCTACACGCAGACTTCAGGCTGCCGAGCTGGCCCGTCCGGGGGTGAGAGAGCCACACGCGGGCAGGAGGATGAATGGGGCTCAGTCTCCTCTTGAGCACACACTGGTGAAGCCCCACTGCGGAGAGCCACCCCCCAAGGGGCAGAGGAACCGTCTTTCTAAGGTGGCACTATGGGCAGTGCTTACAAGCAAGGTCCAACAAAGACATTTAAGTCTAGGACACGTGGGTTTCTTGATGGGACAGAGACCCCTTCCAGCAGGGGTGGAGGATGGGGGCTCCTACCCAGGGGGCAAAGTAGCAAGAAGTGGGGGAAAGCTGGCCTCCACAGAGGGCCAGCTACGGCCAGTCTCCAGGATATGCTTACAACCTGTGTCACAACCCCTACTTGTGGTATCGCCCCAAGCCTCAGTAGTCATTTTGGTGCTTGTCTGGAGGAGGAGGAGGGGTGATCTGGTACAATGTCTCATAAAATCCAATTCCTCCAGCCTTGCTTTTTGCTAATCGATAAAGACGGTCACTATAAACACACTTGGCATCAGACAATGACTTTGTGAAAGCTAACTTTAAGAAATTAAAAAGCCAGGCGTGGTGGCGCACTCCTGTAACAGCATTCAGGAGGCTGAGACAGGAGGATTGCTAAAAGTTGACCAACCTCAGCCACCATGTGAATGGAAAGCCAGCCTGAACTGCATAGTGAGAGTCTGTGTCAAAAGACAGAAAAACATTTGGTACCCAAGTGTCTGCTGCTTCAGGCCTCTTTTCAGAAGGAGTGGACAGTCTATAAAGTGCACAGGAGCTCTGGTGCAGATCAGCCACCAAATGGTACCAAGTGGGCTTCTGGGCATAGCTGTGCCCAATCAGTAGACCAAAAGGTCTTTACTGACAGCATTGAAGTGAAACAAAAATATTTATCAGTCTTCTTTCTTTGTTTTTTGAGACAGGGTGCCACTATTTGGCCCACGCTGGTCTTGAACTCACGTCAGCCTCCCAAGTAGCTGGGCATGTGCCACATGTATAACTTATCATCTTTTTTTTTTTTT
>NDGN011135514.1:0-17238 GCA_002564285.1 Tympanoctomys barrerae | reverse complement strand
TGCTCTCTGTGAAAGCCTGAGAGAATGTTTTCTTTCCCTGTGACTCTCCTTAGGCACACTCTATGACACTGATCACATTGGTTTATTTTTGATGACAGAAATTTGACTGAGGAGAAATACTAGTAAATGCAGTATTCAGAGTAATGCCATGCAGGCGTTTCAGGGTCTCATGATTTCCCTTTATTTTTCCTGTTACTCTTACTTTATGACCTTATCTTATTATCTGCTTCTGTTTTTCCCTTTCTGTTCCAGCAGAACCCATCTAAAAATTGATGGCTTCCTAATACATATGGTAGAACTCAATTGACCACTACTTTATGTTGGTATTTACTAGTTACTATGATACTTTTTGGAAAATTCCAACCAATTGTTATTTCTCCCACCACCTGTAAGTTCCTATATGTGTATTCCATCTCTGTCCAGCACAGATCCAAATTGGTCATATTCGGTTGGGTGTTTGTGCATCTGACTTTGAGTAATTGCCAATGTATAAAGAATTGTTTTTATTAAAGGTTACAAGCACTTGATTTAGGGGTCAAGTGCATCAGGATCAAGTGCATCCTTGATGCATCAGGATCAATTTTTACCCTCCATACTGTTTTACATAGTGACACTTACACAACAGACCCTTGAAGGCCTATTAAGTTCTTGTAGAACTGAATTTAGCAGTGCCATAACAAAATGATGTGGTCTGCTTTAAGAGGTAATAAGCATAAAAGGCATAAAAGAGCATGTTGATATAGGTGGTCTGGTCAAGAGGTCTGCTCTGAACAGGGCCCTCAAGCCTCATATGAAATAAAAAGGCAAAAGTAAGAGTCCACACCTGACCTAGTTAGTACTGCTTTCCTAAGACTCAGCATAAAAGGTGAGTGCAAGTGAGAACCATTTTCTTCCTTCATCACTATTGTTACTGGTTAGCAGAAGTCCTACCACACTTGGGCAGATGTGCTGAATTAGATGAAATGATCAAAGATCAATGATAACAATAATAATTGGCTAGATTAGCCCAGGAAAGCTTCCCAGGTAAATGGGTAAAGATACTAATCTAGTGATGAGAAAGGAAATAATCAAGAAGTGAGCCTTCTTGCGTGAAAGCCATAGCATAAGAAATCATGGAGAAGAAAAGGTAAGGTAAGTTTTAAGAGGGAAGGTAAGTAATGATGAAGTAAGGATATTCATGAGTCCAAGAGAGTTTGAGCTTTGGGGTAGTAAAGATAAAACATTCCTGTGGCAGAGAATAATTTAAGTTGTTAGAAGCAGCAGTTGAGAGACAATCAGAAAGTCGCAGCGCCTAGGTGAGGTAAACTCAAAGTCAGGCAGATATAACATTTTGGTAACAGGCAGATATGAAAAGCAGATCTTGTTTACTTCATATATTTAGAGAAAATCATTTCCTGGGATCTATTTGTACAGACTTCTGTGATGTTAATCTCAAGTTAGTAAGTTCCTGGAAGATTTGGAAGACAGTTTATTGCCTTGATTTGGAAGGTAAAGCAACTGACCTCAAAGCCTAAGAATGTGTTACTTTGTTCTCTTAACAATATGCAACTTTCCCACAGCTAGCATTGTATAAACGCAAGATGCCTGGACTAAGTTGAAAGTGTTTTGTGAAAAGGACGGTCCAAATGTTGACTGGCTTTGGAAATGTGTGCCAGCTTCTAACCAGCCAAACAGTGTCATCTAACCATTTTTCACAGCTGAGTTAGAATCGAGAAGTTCAGAAGAAGGTCCTCTGATGATTAGGTTGTGTCTAGAGTGAAATACACAGGTAAAGAGCCTTGTTTAACTAGCACTAACTCACACTCACCTATTAGCTTCCTAGAATATCAACCTAAATTTTGAATGTAGACATAAAGGAGCATGGAACTATAATAATTATCAATTCATGCAAAATGGTGATGATATCCTACAAGAAATGTAAATAATCTGGAAGCAAACCATTTTTGTAAAAAAAATAACATCAGCAGAATCCTTGACTACAAAATAAATGTGACCATATCTCTATCAATTTTGATTATTATTAATTTTTCTTTAGGAATTTAAAACACATTTTTCAAGTAAAACTGTCCACAAAATGCTTCTTTTTAATGCTGTAGGTAGGAATTGCCTGTGCTTTCTAATTAGACCCTATAAAAAGGCAGTTCTTCTCATACACATGAATGTTCCCTGGAGTTACCAATAGCGGGCCTCCTAGGAATGCTGGGAAATTCAGGCAGGATGGTTGAGGCTAATCTCATACCATCTGCTCAGCATCCTCAAAAATGTTATTCCAGAAGGCAGTTCTTCAAGTCCTTAAACATCTTTTTTACTTGATTCAGTGTGGTTGATAAAAATAAACTTTATATTTTGAATCACAAACCCTTGCACACGTTTCTAAAGACATTGGCCCAGAACTTACCGGTTTCTGTAGTCTCACTGCCCTGTGGGACTTCCCTAGCTTTTCTTAATGACTGTATTAGGAGACGTCATCTTGTTAGAAAGTGTGCCAAGTGGATGTCTCCCTTTGATCTGTTGTTCTCTGCTTCTTTAAACTTAGCGTCAAAGATGCATCCATTAGGTGGGTGGCTAAACCCATATCTGCTGAAGGGCGAAGTTCTTGGTATCAGGGTGAGAGGAATATTTTTAACTATTTATGATCTCCTTTCTGTAAACTCAACTCAAATATAGAAGGAAGCACCCAAAACTAAAATAATGTCTTGTTAAGATTCACAGTGTTTTCTCTGCAAAGAACATATTCTTTATCAAGGACTGAGAAAGTGTCCTTTCTCCTCTTACTTCAGTGTATGAAATATTTACTTGTTAGGCTGCCTCTGAAATAACTGTTTTCCATAGAGCTGTGGCGACTCAGCCCATCAGTGTGCTGGTTAATTAAGTGTGACCTAAACCAACTTGACTTGAGCTCTGCATTAAATGCACAAAACCCATTTGAGCTGACCAGCAGCAGAAGTGGTACTCAGAGAAATTGGAAAGGATTTCTCCCAAATGCTTTCTACTTACTTACAGCACTCAAGTAATGGTTGAAGATTAGCATATGACATGACAGATTACATTAAGTCATGTCTTTCCAGTGCTTTATGACAGCACTATCACATTAGCTTCTTAGCACTGGTACATCGAGGCATGCAAATGTTTTCAGACCCTCTTATTCAAATCTACAAGCTGACACGGCAGCCCTGATATGATTATTAGTCATTTGAGAGACTTTAATTCACGTCATCAGATAACAGGTTCTGCTAAAAGGTTAGAGAAACTGTCTGCTTTTAATGAAGGTCTCAAAAAAAAAAACCCTCAAAAACCCTGTTACACAGCAAGAGCCTGGTTTGACTTTATTGACAAGACCCCTCTAAGAATGAACTTGACTAGAATAATTAAATAGGCCTGTAGACACTGGAAATAGTGTCTGCTTTTCAGAGTGAACCAAGTGGATGGTTGTGCTTTTTTCCTCCCTCACTGAACTCTCTAGCCTATTTTAATTCAACAATGGCATCTAGAACAGCCTGGATGACCCTTAGACATTTTCAGTGCCTGATATCCAACATGAATCTAACAGGCATGAGGGCAATTGTTCCTAGAACGTACATTACCATTTGGGCATGAACACAGTGGAACTCACAGGAAGGGGTTAACAGTGTCTGGCCAAGCAAAGCATGACTAAAGGGTGATGTGATTGAAAATCATCAGCCTCAGTAATCCTGAGTTTGTTTGCTGTAAATCAGTTTTGTAGTCAAATGTTTGGTTTTATAATGCAGTGATCTGCACTTAGACCCCAAGAGAAACATTCTTTGCAAAATATTCTCCCATAGGTCAGTGGAGTTTGGTGCTATTCAGGATCTTGTTGAATGAAGGAAGATGGCATGAGAAAATTTGCTGGCAGGATGAGTGGAACACCCAGAGAGTCCTCCACAGGGGCAAGAGTTTGGTGCAGGAGCAAAGAGAAAACAGTTTCCTTATATTTGGAAAGTAAACACAAATCTCTATCTCTCTCTCTCTCCTCTTCCCTCCCTCCCTCTGTCTCCCTCCCTCCCTCCCTCCATCCCTCCCTTCATCCCTCCCTTCCTCCCTCCCTTCCTTCCTTACTCCCTCCCTCCCTTCCTTCCTTCCTCCCTCCTTCCCTCCTTCCCTTCTGTCTTCCCTCCTTCCCTTCCTTTTTCCCTCTGTCTTTGTCTCTATCTCTGTCTCTCTGTCTCTGTCCCTCTATGTCTCTGTTTCTCTCTCTTTCTCTCTCTCTCTCTCTCTCTCTGTCTGCCTCCAACCCCTGTCTCCATCTCTTATGCTCTTCTTTTAAGGTCTCAAGTACTTAATACTGAGAAAATCACTCCTACCAATCTTAAAAGAAGACTGTAAAAGAAGTGAGCTCTGAAATCTTCTTTTCTCTCTCTTTTGTTAAAGTTTAATGTCAACTTATTCAGGCAGATATTGTGGGGGGAGAAGAAAATTATATTCACACTATATATTTACAGTTCAATTTGTAGTCATTCTACTATCTAAAATTATCCAAAATTATAAAATTCATGTTTCTTTCTATGCATAAATGTTAGCATACTTTATCTTAATTAAATACAAATTTAATATTATTTGTGTATTCTTTTTCCCTAACTTATTTTTTTCCTTGTTTTCTTAAATTTAGCAGCTATTCCTGTGGTTGTGTTTAAGAATGTAGATTTTCTTCTAATGTATTTATACTGCTTTCTAAAATAATTTTGACTGAGCAGGTAAGGCACTGAATAGAGAGGATGCAAAGGGGCATTGATAAATGATACTTTAAACAAGTTCTCATTGAACTAACAAATTTTCTGAAAAATGTTGTAGAAGAAAATAATGATTCTAGAAGTTATGAGACACATACAACCAATGATTCTGTTTCATTTTCTGCTGTCCTTCTGTTCCTCAACTGCCTTCCAGCAGCAGTAGCAGCAGCAGCAGCAGTAGCAGCCCATGACTCAGTCCTGTTCTATGAGACCAAGCAGAAAACTATGCCATGTATCTGATAGAGGCTGGTTCTTTGGAGAACTTCAGGGACCCTTGGGAAAATGCTGCTGGTCCCTGCCTCATCACTCACTGTTTCCTGACCTATGGAGCAAAATCTGGTTACACCTTTCAGCTGGAGTAAATTTCTGCCCCAACCTCATCACATACTCTTTCTAGAGCTGGAAACTCACACCAAATGTACTGCTTGTGTTCTCTCACCTTTTCCCCTTTAGGCTGTGAAGCAGAGAGAGTATGCAACCTGTTGCACAAGCTGATCTGACTTTGTGAAATCCTTACCTTTTTCATATTTTTGAAGCACAAAGCAGACCTACCCCTAGGATCCTTAACTGTATTTACCTTCTTGTTTGGTGTGTCTTCATGCATTCTAATGCTTCCAAACACCTAGTTTTTCAACTTTCAATTTGAGTCTGCCTTCTTTTTACTTTCAATTGTAGACACACACACACACATACTTTTTCCTCTTTTCATTGCATTCTTTTCAGAAAACAACTCCTCCAGCCTTCCATTAGCCCAAAGACCCACTGATAGTGTGAGTAGCAGTATGTTACAGCCTTATTCATCTCTGTGTCTACTTTGTACGCACACTGCCTGATACGTGGCATGTGTTCAAAATGTGCTTCGTGGCTGAATGAATAAATGAATGAAAAATACCATTGAGAACTGTGATATCCAACAGAGGTCTAAAATTTCATTCCAGTTCTCATCTTGCTTTGTGTCTTCTAGCAAGCCCGAATTTCTACACTGAGGATTCATCCTGCCTCCCTGTGACCTTCACTTTATTTATGTGCGAATACATACAGATGAGCTGTGTTGACGTAATTTTAATGTTTCTTCTACACCGAACATTAAGAACTTAGTAATGTTTACATTTTTGATTCATGAACACTTGCCCCATGGATTATAGAAAAACTATGAGCTCTATATAACCTGCTCCTGTTAATTCTTTAATCTCTGCTTTGTGGGATGACAACCATGACTAGATCTGCTGCCCTGCACAAACTTACCTTTGGCAGAGGTACCCGAAACGTCCAATGCTTTTAAAATAAAAGACTTAGAAAATCTTCTGAAAATGTTCTTGGCTCATCTACATTCTCTGAGTCTCAGAGAACAAATCCTGGTTCTCTGGGATCCAAAACGCATAAAGAATATACAAATAATTTTAAAAGATCATTGGGAAACAAACATTTAACATCCCACAAAATTTGCACTGACTTACACCAATTTCCCAGGACAGTTTGCTCTCATTTCTGTTCCTCTCCATCTCAGCGTTTTAAAAGAAAGCAAACACATGCCTGCATAGATCGAGACTTCCCATAAACACATGTTCCTATCAAAGCCAATCAAATTGGAAAAAACAAAGAACAGAATATCATACATTTTTCTTTAGATCTGATGTCTGATTTTCATTAGGTTTAACCTTATTTCTTTTATATCCTAGGCAGTGACCCAATATTTATTTTCCTGGCTAGGCCCTGTTTTTGCCAACATTTTACTCTGGCTCCTGGAGGCTTTTACGAGAGTACCTCAAGGCCCCCACCTCTCTTCTCTTCTGCTGCCCCTTGGAGACACTCATTGATCCCATGCTGCCTTCATTTCATCCCAGGGCTCATTTTGACCCTTTTCTTTCCTTCACTTTACCGTTTCTTAACTTCTCCCTTTCTTACTAGATTTATGGCTAAATACTTCAATTTATTCATCATATGATGTCTTTATAACTCATTTTTTCAGTAATTTACACTGGGCATATGCTTTATATTGTTCTTTCCTAGTATATTGACCTATGAAGCTTCTGGGGACACTGATTAGAATAAAAAAGCTCCCTGGGCCTGCTGTGCTGGCCTCACCCCTAGGGTGTGCTGAGACAGCAATTGAGATTGGGCGGGGTGGCATGCCTATAATCCCAGCTCTTGGGGGGCTGTAAATGGATCACTGTGAGTCCAATCTAATAGTGAGACCCTGAACACCCTGTAGACCCTTCCCTAAAATACAGAAACAAACAAACAAACAAAAAATAGAATGAAAGAAGCTCTGCAAATGAAAGCTATATTGTATCCTATTTGTTGTCTTTTGAACAAAATGCATTTCAGGCTCATTCACATGCTATCTGATGTTCACTAATTTTGCAAGATTTTATCCACAACGCATACATAAAATCTAACATTAATATAATGTAATATATGTATGAAATCTTCTAAAACTGAAATTAGTTTTTAAAAGCATGGACAATGACAAAGTTAACAGAGTCTTCAGATTCAATTAACTGTAATTTGTAGATTACAATGAGCCACAAAGCCAAAACTTCAAAAAAAAATTATAGAAAGAGCTTGAGGCACATAGTGATTAGCTTGTTTTCAGAGAACATTATTTATCACACTTGTCTGGTCTGTTTACACAGCTCACCTGAGGCAAAATATAGGCTGACCATTCTCAGATGGTCCCCATGCCAATGTGGGAATGAAAACAGGACACTCATCTCTCTGAGCTCTGACTCCTTGTGCATGAAATAAACACGATGCCTACTCCTGTTCATGTAAGTATTATAGAAGACATACACATAAAAATATTTATTTTATGCAATATACTCATACTCTTTGTTTTTCTGATTTCAAAGGGAATAAAATTTGCTCATTTGTATTCCAGAAACAAAATGTTGGTCAGGATTACTTGTGCAAAAAAAAAAAAATGTTATTTTAACTTGGAGATGCCAATCAACCCAACTATACAGTGCTATTTCTAAATAAGATAGTAAGGCAAAATCTGTAGCTTTCTTTGTCAACAAAATAAGGTAAACAAATTGTACAATTATTCCTTAATGATCTTTCAAAGGCCAAAGCACATGGGAGGCAGGGAATTTTTCAAATCCTGGCCATTTTGGGAATTAACTGTGGGCCTACTCCTTAAAATTAACATCCTTAATTTGGAGAGCAGCCAGAAAAAAATGAACCTCAGTAGGGAAGCCCTGACAGCACTTGAACTGGTTCTAGACCAACAGTTGTCAACAACACCTTTGCTCTCCTCTTTTCTTTCGTCTAGAAGGTTCTTCTCCATAGTTTCTGTCTTGAGAAATATAAGTAATGTGAAAAGTGCAGAATATTCATATCATGAAATACTAGTGACCTTTGCCCAACTTGATATTAATATTTAAAAGAAATAATGCAGGTATATGAGGGCACACACTTCAGAGCAGTACTCTGGAGGTCTGAGGGCAGAGCAGCAAAAGTTCTAGCCAAGTCTGGGTAGGTTAATGACTTGTGAGACTTGTTTCAAAATAAGGAAAATTAAAAGGCTGGGATGTAGCAGAGTGTGGAAGTCCTGAGTTCAAATCTCAGTACCAAAGAGAAAAAATTTCACTTTTACACAATATTTTAAAAGCAAAATATAGATTACCCATATATTCATTTAGTAATATATTACTGAACTGACTAGTGAGTATTTGTTTCTCTCCTCATAGAGGCAATCATTATTATTGATTTTCTGTAACTCTTTCCTATTCATGTTTTTATAGAAATAAACCCAAAAATATATGTTTCTATAAATACTAAGTGGCACATTTTGCCATGATTTTATAACAGCTATATAGTTCTGTTTCTCCCACTTCCATTAGGAATGATTAATCATGTAAATGGAACATAGTAAGGTTCCTTACTTCATTTATATATATATATATATATATATATATTTTTTTTTTTTTCTTCATATGGATATTTGATATTTATTTATGCATCTCTTGGTGAGTGTTAAGTATTTCTTCGCTCCATTCGAATGATCTTGAAATATACACTGTTATAGCTATCTTTTTACTCTCTGCGAGAATCTATACTATATATGTAAAAGTGATATTTGACTGTATTTGCTTTTTCAAATTTCTGTGAACCTAAAAATAATTTAAAATAAAAGTTTAAAATTATCATAATTGTTTGGAGATTTTTTAACATTTTAAAAATTTCTTGATTGTTTAGTCATTGGTTCTCTTCTCCCTTTTCACCTATTCTTTGGGGGAAGATTTCTGCAGCTTTACCTTCCAATTTATTTATTCTCTCTTTAACTGTGTCTTTTCCCCCATCTCTTCAGATTTCTTCCAATTGACTATTTTATCTTCATTTTTAAAAAAAATTCTTTTTAATATTTATTTAGCCATTTTTTCTTATTTTTTAACTTCACTATTATGAGTCATCTATCATCTGAAATTCCCTGGGCATATATTTTTCTCTCCATTACACATTATTGTTCATTGTTAGTGGGGTTCTTTATAGTCTACAATCATTTTCTCCCAGGACTGCTGTGGATTGTGGTGGTCTGTGTGGCATAGTTAGGCAATTATAATTATAATTATTGTCTCTGCTCTATGAATTCCCACATGGTGTGGCTGAAATTCCACCCTAATTCTTGAATATGAACTTCCCTCTATCTCAGATTACCATTCATATTTGTGGGCCAACATGAGCAACTAAATGTAGGCTTGAATCTAACCAGAAGGTAAAGATCTAGATATTTCTCTTCCTGGAAGGCAGGGCACTCTTGGCTCCAAGTATTAGACTGTGATCCTGTTTAACTTGATCATTGCAGTTTCAAATATTAGCATCCTGTGGATATTAAAAACCACACCCTTGTAGTTTTATTTCATAAATCATTTGACTTTCAATTACCACTAAGATTTTTGTACTTGCCTGCTATGTTGCAATTTCCCTTTTGGTATTCAATTTCAGATACACTTACATACATGGAAGAAAAAAATTGTTATTTTACTTGGCTTTTTTAAGCTTCTGGTGGAGAAGAGTGTATTCAATATGTTCTTAACGTTGTTTCTTTGTTCCAGCTCTTACTTTGTATTACCTTCTGCCATGTGTTCCTGAAGTTACACAGATTTCTTTTAAGGCAGGAATTATAGCTCATCAAGTTTTCAATTCCTCCTGACACCAATTATTTTCCCTGGACCAACGTAAATTCTTATTGAAAAAATGCATTTGCGGAAGTATTAGATGACTGGACAAACATTTTTCTTTCCACACCCTGCATTTGATGAATACCTCTATTTGTGCATATAATTCATGCAAGGTTTATTATCTCTGGATTACCAATATTCTGTTAATCAGTTTGTCTAGCATTAAAGATGGATAGACCTGAATAGAATACAATGAAACAGTTAGTACATAATTAATTTTACCCACTCACAACTCTATACTATTGTTCAAACTAGCCCCATACTTTCTACTTGACAGTGATCCAAAGAGAATTTTGTTTATCCACTAATGGTACAGGGACATTTTACATTTTACAGTTAGAAATGAATGTACCTCTTGACTTACAGAAAGAGGTTCATAAAAAAAATGAGACATGGAAAGCAACAAAATAAAGAACTAATTATTTCTTTTTAGTGGTTGCAAAATTTAATTTAAAGAATTATCTCTCAGTGTTCTGTATTTCCAAAACTGTTTTGTTGTTGTTGTTGTTGTTCACTCTTGCAAATACTCTTTTTCAGGAGTTATACTGAGAATAAATTGAAGAGTTTGTTTTGACATGCTGCAGCTCTTGTCTTTTTTTCAGTCATTCCATTATTTACAATAATTCTTAGTTGTCTCAAGATGGTTATAGCCTCCACAAGGCCTCCCTCATCTCACTCAGGTAGTTGTCTTTGTCCCATCCACCATTCATCAAAGCTTTTCCTCTGCTTCATTCTCAGAACTGTCTTGACAAGTTAAACATTCTTCATGTCTATCCTAGGGCATTTCATGCTGGAAAAAGTAGTGGTCCCTGTCCGCTTTGTCTGATAAATACCTCCCCAAATTTCAAAGTTGGATTCTGATCCTATCAATTGTCCCTTTCTTTCTGGGCAAAGTCAAATATTTCTTGAAATATCTGTCATTCGTTTTTATTAAGACCTCTAACTTAGTTACTATGGTAAGAAATTAACTATAGTAGGAAATAAACGTATGCCTCTTTCTTGAGTAGGACCATAAGAAATTTTTGAAAATGGGCATGTTTAGGGCAACATCTGAAACTTAGTAGATACCAAAAAATGTTGAATAAAATAAAACAAGTTTTAAGACATTTCCTACATAAAATTTCCTCCATAAAGTTTGACTCTCTAATGAGTAGGAATTGCATATGGGGAGCTCAGAATCCAACCCCCTTCGTGCATGAGAGTCACCTTGCTTCCATGCTCGGGATTGACTGCCTAGTCCCTGCAACTGATCTTTCTGCCTTGGAAGACCACTGACTACTTGGGCGATTGCCGGAATGAGCACATCATCTATCACAGTGTTAATAATTATGCCAAGACAACAGGTACAAAGCAGGGCTATCCTGAGCAAAGTGGGATGGGTGACCCCTCTATCAGCTGTACAATCTAGTATTTTTGCCTGATGTTTATAGCACAGTATTTTTATAACTGAAGGTCATATTCTTTAGTAATAACCACCACTTACTGTATACCCATTACAGAGTAGACTATAATAAACCACTTCTTCTTGACAGGTGAGGAAATCAAGGCTGATAAATTAAGTGATTTTTGCCAAGACCACCCAGTTTTGAATTGCCTTTGAACAGGAGTCCGTCTGGCCACAGGACAGCTTTCCCTTTTTGCCATTCACTTCTTATTCTATGCCACACCAAAGGAGTATATAAATTCCATTGCTGTAGGCAATTTTTACGACACAAAATCTTCCTTAATATAACTGAGGCATTTGTTAGGGCTTGGAAACATTTTGGGGGATTGAAGATTTTCTTTGATATGATGCGGGTTAACTTGAACAGTTTTGGGTTTTCATTTATCACAATACTATTTTCTAGAGGCTTGGCACCTGTCCCTTCCTCTTTATGACACCCTTGCTCCTTTTATCCTTCTTTATCCACTATTCCTCTCACTATTAAAATTCTTTCTCATGACTTAGATTCCACGCATCTCTTCTTCAGAGAAATAAGCTTAGGAGTTGATTCAGCTCTTCAGTATGCTAATGTATGGTGCTCAGAGCCATCTGACGCTCTGCCCCTGATGAACTCAGAGGCTTGGTGAATCGCAGTTGCGGTGTTTCTCCAGGTCGTTCTAAGGTTTAACACTTACAGGCGAGGGTACAGCCAGCTTCAGGGATCAGGGCAGTTTTTCTAGGCCTTAGAAATCCTTGGGGCTTGGTTTAGACTAATCTGCCGTGCTACCAGCCCTCCCTACTTTAACAAGCAGGGCAGCCTTCAGTGCCAGAGTTGCCCACCTACAGGGAGAAGCTCAAGGGCTGACTCAGGGGCTACAAATTTCAGGCACAATGTCTGAGATAAGAGACAATAAAAGTGGTAGGAACCGTGAAAAATCTATGGTACGGGGGGTGAAAGGGGAGAGATTAACTCAGTAAGTTGTCAGCTCATTTTCTTACCGTGCTATCATGAGCTTTAACTAAAAAAAAATCTGTTTGATCTCCTGTGTTGGAGATGTATTTCAAGGCCTGTATCTGTCACTGAAATCTACAAAGTGTGCTTCAGCTATAAATCTCTATCCTTGAATGTACACAGGCAATTATCTTAGAAAGATCTGGCTTCCATAAAAATGACAATTGTCATTCCTGCTTTTGCCTTTTTTATATAAATATGTTTATATTTTAAAATTACCTCCAATTGACAAGTAACAGAAAAGTATGCCATCACTATACTAAATGCCATGCCCTTAAATGTCTCTTGCTAGTCAAGAAAAAAAAATGCAATCCTTTAACTTAAACTTTATTTTCTTCCAGTGGGCAACTCTGAAAGTCATCAGTACAATGACTTTATAAATGCAGTGTAGTAAGATTCCCTGGGTTAGAAACAGTGTGGGTTTTTATTCTGACAGTGATGTCCTTCCTGATTATGAGCATAAGGGTGGTTTGAGACCAGGAAGCTTCCCTCCAAGTTGCCACACTATTGTTCAAGAATCGGATAATCCTGCCAGTGCCTGAGTGAGTTCTCCAAATCACTCCAAGTTCTAACTTAATGGCTATGCTCTGTATTTGAGAACTGGTTGTGCTTTTCAAATATAAGAAACTAAAATAAAAACAAATGTTACCAGCATGGTCGAATCAACTAGTTCTGGCAATCTCAGAAGCTTTCCACTTGCGTGTCAGGTCATGATTCTATGCGGATAGGAAAGCTTTCAAGCATGCGGTTCCTTGTAGGCATTTAACAAACACTTGTTAGTACAGCAAGTGATATTTTTCATGACTGTAATAACAACAGGTAACATACATGGACTGCTTATTAGCCCTGGACTCTATTCTCAGGGCTGCATGTGTGCCACTTTATTGTTTCTCATTAAAACTCTATGAAATGGATATTAAAAATGAAAATTCTAGAGGCTTTACAGGTTAAATAGACAGCAATATTTGAACAACTTTGGCCTCATCCCAAACCCACCTTCCCTCATGTGTACTATTATGTAGAATGGATGTTTTCATGTTTCGAGCTTAGCTAACTTCCCTATTGACAGTAATAATGAGTAATGATTATTACTTTTTGAAGTTGTTCTATGTCAAGCTCCGTGAGAGGCTCTTGTACTGTTCTCACTTTAACTTGTCACCAGCTCAGTTCTTGTTATTTCCCTGAAGATACTGATTAGGTAATGAGCTGTGAGAGAAGTTGGAAACTAAGCCCAGGTAATACAACACACAGAGTGTGAAACAGAGGGTCTGAACCTGGGTCTTTCATATTCCAGAGGCCGTACCTCTGCCCAAACAAATACCTTACATGGTTAAACTGTGCCTGTGTGAACTAACTGCATTCTATGAATATAATTGGTTCATGTTTCTTATTTGGCAAAAATCAGCTTTCTACAAGCTAGTCACCAATAGAGAAGGCCCTCAGACATCCCCATCAACGTAGTTTAGACTCTATATCTGAAGTGTATTTTAAAATTTTGCAGAGAAAATGCACCCATATATGATTTATTTTAAGGCCTTGCCTCATGCTATTGTGGGGACTAGCAAGTCTGAAATCTGTAGTGTAGGGCAGACAGGCAGGCTGAAAACTTGGCAGGAACTGACATTACAGTCTTGAGGCACAGACAATGGGACTGATTGCAAAGACCTGACTTTGGTGTCCACTGTGTCTCTGTGAACTGTGCTTAAAAGAGGTTCTCAGAAAATCCATCTATGATCTTCAAACTATCTGATCTGTGCTGCTGTCCATCCTGAGCAAGAGAAGTTTTGGGCAGTTCCCACACTTGAGAGCACTGGACCTTGTGGCCACACCCCTCCCTCCATCAGGTGACAGCCTGTGACTCATGGGGCTGCAAGTTTTGAGGAACCCACATATGCTTCTGGCTCTCTAGACCATGGAGTCAGGGCCTTGGATTTCTCTGTAAGGAATACCCTGAACCTGAGTAGTCTTTTCCCCAAATTTTACCTTTCAAAACTGTTCTCCAATGTCAGTTTGCTGAGATTGTGGTAAGTGTTCCTAGTTGTTTGTGTAGGGCCTGGAGAGGGCATGTGACACCCCACTGTGAGGGACAGAGATGAGGTGGTAAGAAAAATTGGGCAGACTCAGCTGGGAGCCAAGGACAGGGTGGCAGGAACTGTTCTTCCTTTTTCTAGAATTTTCCACCAAAAATTGAGGAGTCTGAGAATTCCAGACTTAAATGTGGTCTTATCCATTATTAAGAAGATAACGTATGAGGATAGAATATCTCTAAGTGTTTAGTTTTATTTATAAGAATTTATTTTGAATGTGTAGACCTAGGGTCTCCATTAGTTCTCTTGTCTTGAGCCCCACAAATACTAAGTACAAATCACTTGGTAGAACCTCTAAATCACATTTCTGCATTATCTGAGATTATAAAGAGGCTGAGAACACAGAGTTTGAAGCTCAAAATCTCATTTTTCATTGAGAGTAGAGAGTCTATGTATTTATTGTGTCAGATTTCATGAGGGAAATAACTTTGCTGGTTTAAAAACATTTTAAACTACAGGTAATTATGACACTATAAGTTGAAGAGGATTTAGAAGTCTTCTACTATAATTTCCTGATTGTTACTAATAAGGGAACCAAGAATCCTGGAAGTTAGAATTCCAGAGTTCTTGCCTAGTGGTTGTCCTTGTGTCCAGTCTTTGCCATCTTGGTTATGGTTGTGGTTTACCCCCTTGCCATGCTTCTCATAGAAGCAGTCTGAGGTAGAAGTGAAAGTAGATGCTGTTTTCAGGTATATACCTCGCATCAATTTCCAGTACCTCTTGTATCTTTAACAATAGCTCCATTTTCTTAAATTCTCTTCTTTCATACTAACCTATGTGGATATTTGGCTACAAGGAGGCAGAGTCACTTAATAAGAATAAAAGTATGGTGATGCTTAAAAAGGCAATGGCATTTTTATCCTGCTTTACAGTTAAAGGAAATATTTCATTTTGAGCAACCTAAGGAGGTATTTTGTGGGTATGCTGGATACAGCATTAAGGTTTTGTGTATTACCATATATATATTTTTTCCTCTGAAGTTATTAATAATGAAGGGTACTTAGGAAGAATTAAGTTTCTTACATTTTTCCTATTTTTCAATATACAGAGACTCTAAGAGCAATAACCCCACTTACCAATTTGTTTAGATTTGTACCCCCTACAAATTAAACCATAGGACCTCCCTGGAAGATTTGTGGGGTGGTGGGGTTAGAAAAGATCCAGTTCTGTAGTAGAAAGCAGTAGTGAAATCTTCAGCTTCCAGTTTGGTTGATCAGATTCTTGGAATCCACCTTCTCTGGACAGAGCACAGCTTGACAATCATTGCTGTTCTTTGTCCTCCCCAAGGCTTGGCCCAAACCCCAATTTCCTACTCTTTCCTCCTTTCTTGTTCTATAATCTTCAGCATCCCCCTCTGCCCCGCCGCAGCTCCCACATGTTGGGGCCTCCTTTCTGCAAAGCTCTCGGGTATGCCTCCTTCTCACCTTGTCCTCACCATTGTGCTTTTCTCCTTCCCCAGCCAATCACGCAGTTGTATTGCTGCAGGGCAGTGAGCTAGCGCGGCAAGCGATGTGTGCATCGTCTCAAGCTTCCCTCTCTGCATACCTATGGTTCCAAGTTCCACAGCCTGAGGTGCTGGGAAATAGAGCCCTCAGTGGAATATATATTTATATATTTATATTTTATATATATGTATATATATATATATATATATATATATATATATATAAAATCAGGGCAGAAAGCAGCTCCATCTTTGGCTCTAGAAACCCTTCAGCACAGGTCCTAGAACAGCAGGAGAACAATGCCCAGTATACCTCAGAGGTGCAGCAATCCCTGCATGTAGAAGAAAGCCACATGCCAGTTTACCAGTTGTCACGTTTGGTCCAACATTTTCCAATATATGTGTCAACGTAAGTAGACAAATGGCACGTAATTATACATGTTAGAAAAATCTGTTGATAAAGATGGTATGTGCGGACTGTAGATACAAACAACATGAGAAGAAAAATAGTAAGTGATAATTTTGTTATGGGAGGGAAACAACCATGGCAGCAGTTACAATGTGCTATTTGGGTTTTATGCCTCACTTCACTGCTAAAATAATTATGTGTTTTCTTATGCATAGTTACATAGAAATTATGTTTAATTGATTATATACTATATTTTCTTGGTTGATGCTCAATTTTCAGAATGCATTGAAAAGTTTTTTTTAATGTAGTATGATTAATTGCCCTCTACTTTCAGAAAAACATTTAAAAAACCCTCTACATACACATCCCAAATTCAGTGGTAACGCAATATATCAATGACAAGACCACATACACAGCTTATATACACACTTTTTAAACTTTGTGATGTCTTCTACATACATTGAAAACATAATACAAAAAATTTAATGAAATAATGCATTCTGGGGCTGGGGAGATGGCTCAGTAGAATAAGTGCTTTCCTCGCAAGCACAAGGCCCTGAGTTCAATCCCTGGTTCCACCAAAAAGAAATAAAAAAAGAAAGAAAAGGAAAAAAAAAAGAAATAATGCGTTCTTCCTTAAGTAGAAAATAAGTTTGCTCCTTGAATATGTAATAGTTTTCAGGAAGAGTTAGAGAACCATAAAGACTGGTAAATGATTGTATTTTCCCACCACATTCCAAGTAAAAAAATAATCTTCTTGGAGAGTCAACTGTCTTACTAGAGCAAGTGTAAGAATTGTGATTAGATGCCAGCACCTTAATGTCTGGATTTGGATATCAGTTCTGTCACTTATGAACAAATTATTCTATCCATTCATGAAATGCAAATTAAAACCACATTGAGATATCATCTCACCCCAGAAATAATGGCTA
>NDGN011135498.1:0-11178 GCA_002564285.1 Tympanoctomys barrerae | reverse complement strand
AAGCCACTGGCCAACTGCTTCAGGAAGACCACGCTCTTGCCTCTGTGACGCCCGGTGAGGATGCTCAAGATGGTGCCGGGAGTGATGCGAGCTCGAGGTGTCTTCACATTCTGATTGAAGGGCTTCTCGCTGTGGCTCAAGGGCTTTCTAGACATTTTTCGAAGCTTAACCCCCCGGGTACCTCCATTCTTGTTCCCATCGACTGTTTTTGTGATTGTAGCAAGAACTTTCTCTTTCTTTTTCTTCTACGCAAAAGCACTAGAACCCAGTTTAACTTTTACTCAGGGGAGTATAAATTAAAAATATAGCAGAATAATTTTCAAAAGCCTGTCGACCTGACAAAGTTGGAAGCGGGCGGCGGTGTCTCAGCTGGAAGAAGCAGGGAACCGGCCGTGCCACAGGCCAGAGTTCAGGTTCCAGGGAAGAACTGGTAATCGCTACAAACACAGAACAGCATCCTCTTGGCCCAGTGTAGGCGACAGGCCAGGTGGAGCATGAGGATTACAGAGGGAAGAGGAAGAGGAACTTCCGGTTCTTTTCACAGAGCTGCCACCTGTGAACGCCCGAGGATGCCGCGGTACTGCGCTCCTCCACAGGAGGAAAGAGCGCCGGCGTACCCGCGCGCCGGCCGTGACCTGCGGGTTGTGCGGGACCCTCGTCTCTGGAGCAGCCTGCAAGTGCCCAGAGGGCAGGCAGGTGGGAAGGAAGGACCACTGTTCCTCTTGCTCCAACTTTGGTCCATAAGCATTTCTCAAAAACAGCCCACATATGGTGCTACTTTTTTTTTTTTTTTTTTTTTTTTGTAAAGAAGTGGGTCCCTTAGCACTGAAGCTTCGCATCCAGGTACAGTGGGGGTCCTGGGTGAACAGCCTCACCTGAGCACGGGCCTGTGGGAAGAAAAGCCCCAGCCCGGTGACAGCATGATGCCACCATGTATGGCTGTGACATGGGGGCTGCCACCCCTTCTGTCCTGCCCAGTGTTCAGGGTCATGCACAGAACACTAGGGCGGCAATCCTGGTGCATGCGCTCCGAACGCCATCACACACAGAGGCTGAGAACCAAAAAGCGTGAGGTGAATGTGGGCTACAGTGTGAGCTGGGGTTGGGGGGTCACGGCGGGCTCTGGGGCCACAGTCACGGGACAATCCTGCCTCTGACTGACAGGACAGGGTCCAGCTGTGTGCCGCAGCCATCCTTCTGGATGCCCTGCGTCATCCATGGAGCTGGAGCACCAAAGGGCTGTGTCCTGCCTTCCCTGCCCTGGCAGAATGCCCTGTGTGACATCCTGGCTCCAGCGCCAGTCGTGGAGAGCCGGGCCCCAGCCCGGCGGCACCATGATGTTCTCTGAGCCGGCACAGCGCCGTCCACCCTCCTCCCACATGCTCACCCTGCGCTGCGGTCAGTGCAGCCAGGTCCTCTCTGCCTCTGTGGTGACAGTGAAGGCGTGGGCCCTGGGACGCGTGTGTGGCCAGGTTCTCACTGCATGACTCTGATCCTTTCTCCATGGCTAGATACACACTAAACATACGCACATGAATTTTGTACATTTTTAAATTTGTAGTTGAACTGTGGTAGGTCGTCTGGAACCTGTGGCACTGTGATTGCTTAATTCATAGGATGCTTTCTTCTTCCCAGTCCCATCCTCCAATTACAGCTGCAGGGACAAAGTCAGATCTGGGGCTAAGGTTCCCCATGCCCTGTTGGCCATCCCGAGACACCTGGGGTATGGGCAGGTGCCTGGCAATTCAGATGAGGAGCAGCAGCTAGCGAGGAGTGTGGTGGGGCTCGCTGCCAGCTGGGCTCCGATGCCAGCTCCTGCCCTGACATGGGAGGCCAGGCTGTCATCGGGTGATGCCTGGTTCTTGCTGAGCCAGTGCTGAGAGGAGCCCGTGCTGATTGCAGGCAGCACCAGAATGCCCATAAGCAGGGGCTCGTGGGGGTGGAAGGGCTGCCACAAAGCACCAGGAAGAGAGCCAGTGGGACCCCCGTGGGGCTCTGCGCCTGAGGCCCCAAAATACATGCATCCCCTAGCCCACAGAGTCATGGGGCTCAGACGCCGTGGAGCAGGTAAGCACGTGAGCCTGGGCCTAGGCTAGGTGTGCGCAGGGCCACGGCCCAAGCAGGCACGGCTGCTGCTGCCACCAGAACTGAGAGAGATCGCAGGGAGCCTGGCAAGAAGCTGCATCCTTTGCACCCAGGGGAAGATGCTGGGTAGGAAGAGCCACACAGAGGAGGCTGGTGTGGTGGGGCCAGTGCTCTGGGCAAGAATGCCACAGGAAGCCAGATTTGCAGTGGTGGCATGACTTGCGCTCTGTCCTCTCACGCATCCCCAGCTGAGTCAGTCCACAGAAGCAGCAGACAGAACGCGGCTCCACGGCTCCAGCACGTGGATCCGTGGCAGTGGGGCCCACACGCTGTGGGATACAGACACCAACAGAAGTGTTGAGGACAGCAGTCCCACTCCTGTCCCTTGGACGCCCACTGCCCACTGTGCTTGTGCTGCCAGGAACATGAGCCCCACACCTCCAGACCCCAGCAGCAGTGCCAAGGCCAGGAACCACAGCAGGTCCAGCGCTGACGTTAGCCCTGCCACGGAGGCGAAGCGCAACAATGCTGAGACACGAAGGCGGGCGTTGGCGGCACTCTTGCTACGTCTGTCACACTGTTTTGTGTATCTTTCAAAAAAGACAGCCTTTGTGCCATGACCCCAGCTGTGCTGTGTGGCTGTCACCTGCCCCGCCCTAGAGGGGCATGGGGAGCATCTCACCAGGTCGTTCATTGCCCGGGTTCCAGGTGTCACCCCAAGTGTCCGAGGTTGGCTTGTCCCCTGAGCTGCAAGAGGTCTAGCTGCAGGCGCTCACCGCGCGTCTGCACTCCTGCGCAGCCGCCCTGCGGTGTGGGCTGGAATCATCCGGCCACCTGCAGAGCGCACTCTGGAGACCCAGCTCCAAGCGGCTGCCGCCCTTGGTGTCTTTTGACACCAGGTCAACCTAGTTGGGCCAGTGTATATTCACAACTTTGAGAAGCTGAAAGAGAAGGGAAAGGAAACCAGGAATGAAATTCTTCCTAGCTGATAGGGGAAGGTTGCACAAAAGGTTAGTTTCCTTTGCTTTTCTGTGCTGCTGTTGTCTCCTAACTCGATGCACAAACGCACCAGGCAATAGGCACTCAGGACTTCGCTGACCGTCTGGCCCCATTCCGAGGGACCCAGAGGTTGGTGATGGGCAAGGAGGAGCAGGGAGCATGGTTCTCTTTGAGACAGCAGGGCCCAGACATCCACAGAGGAGACCGGCCTGTGCCTCACCTGCCCTCCCCACCCAACCTGCTCCTTGTTTCTCTCTGCTTGGGGCTGTGGCCCTGGCGCCAGAGATGTTGCCCCAGGTTCACGGCCCAGACGGCAGTACAGCATGTGCTTCTTGTCAGCGTGACCTGTGGGGCCAAGACCAACACGGATGCATGTGGCCTGGGCCTCCGGAGAGCTCTACCTGGCCAGGAGGGGAGGAGCTGAGAACCGTGAGTCGGGGCCTCTTTCCTTCTCTGGGGCTGGAAGCTTGGCCTTTCTGACAGGGTGCCCATTTCCTGTGGGCTCTGTGCTGCCCCAGCTGAGTGGACACTGGGCAGAGGCAGCCCAGGGAGATGACAGTGGACAAGAGGTCGGTCCCTTTCAAGCCCTTCAGGTGAGAAAATCCTTGGGCTTGGGAGCACAAAAAAATGAAGCTAGAGTTTCTATTTTTAGAACAAATCCCCGGCACCCTGACCTGCTGTTTGTGCAGAAGAATTGACAAGGAGCAGGCCAGCTCAGGAAGGAGCCTTGGCCACTTTCCCTGCCACCACCATGGCAGGCACCCAGGTTGGCTCCTATGTGACAAGGACACAAGCTTCAGGGGTAACATCCATCCTTCTAAGCCTTCAGAGCCTTGGAGCCTTGGTGCAGGGCCTCAGGCGCCACCCTCTGCAGAGCTGCGTCACGGGGACCAGACCGGAAGCTGCGCCCTGTGTCAGAGCCACTGCAGTCTCCGAGGCAGGCTCCTGGTGGGGTTGCAGGGCCCGGGTGGCCCCCAGAGGAAGCGATCTTAGCATCACCTCTTGGAGGCCGAGCTGCAGCCCCAGGCCTGGCAGAGCGGAGAGGAGCCCTGATTGTCCCATCCTCAGTTGTCTTCTGGCCATGGACATCTGGGAAGGAGGAAAGGGCAGGACAGAGGAGGTACTCTGGCAGGTTTCTGAGCCCATGGCCGTTTGGAGGTGACAGCTAATGCTGGTAAGGAGACGTGAGACCTGGGACCCTGCAGCTCCCACCAGGCCCCAGGTGTCCTCTCCGCCCAGCGTGGGCTGCTTCCAAAGCTCACTGTATAGATGTCTTTGGCTGTGCTCTTAGCTGGGTCAAACTGTGAGATCCTGTCCACCCCTTCTCCTGAGAATTTAAGGTGCTCTGGTAAAGACACAACTCTCTAGCACTGTGACCTGAAGTGTCAGAGATAGGAAATGGCTTTGTGTATAAAGGTATGTGGGTGTGATACATGTTGTGTATTGCCTGGTGTGTTCTGCGGTGTGTACACAGTGTATGTTACACATGTTGCATGTGTGTGGCATGTGTTGAATATGCATGGGGTACGGCACAGGTGTTGTTGCATGTGGTAATTATGGTGTCTCTGTGTGTGATATTTTATACACATGTACGTGTGTCTGGTGTATGCTGCACACACATGTGGTATATAGTGTGTGTTGTGGGGCACAGTGTGTGTGGCATGCAGGGTTGGCATAATATCTGTATAGTTGTGGTGGGGTTTTGTACACAGTGTGCATACAAAATGTAGGGCATTCATACATGTGACATGTATCTTGCATATGCATAAGAAATGGTATGTGGTTTGTACACGTGTATGGTGTATGTAGCATGGTATATGGTCATTGTGTGTGGGGGGTGTAACAGTGTGCAACGTGGTGTGTGGTGTGTGCATGTGTGTGGAGCACATGATGCATGTAGGGCATGTGGTGTGTGCTGGTGTATGGGGGTGTGCAGGGGGTGCGTGTGTGGTGTAGATACACACGTGTGCAATGTGCATGGGTGAGATCGCATGGGCATGCAGCAGGGCCCTGGCATCTGGCCCAGCCCGGCTCCGAGCAGCACAGCCCTCTGCCCCTGGTGTCCCCAGAAATTCTGCATGGTGAGAGGCACGTGGCCTGTCTCGAGGTGAGAGGGTTCACACTGGGTGACGAGTGCCACCTCACTGACCCCGGGCAGGGTGGCTGCGATGACACAGACTAGGTACTATTTTTCTCAAGCATGATTTAGGTCACAGCTTCCTCAGATTGGCTATTTCCATAGCAACCGGAGCTTTTGCCTCTGTGCGGGGATGTGTAACACTACTCCTCAAGGAAAAGGAAACATGCCGAATCCTACAAAGGAGGCCTCCCCGATGCCAGCACACCCCGCGCCATGCCCACACCCCCACAGGAGAGGCAGCTCAGCTCGGCCTCACTTTTCAAGGACCCACTTCACTTCCTAATGGAAGGTCTTCCACAGCTGCTGCCTCCTGGAGGCCTCCGGAAACAACCGTAATCAGTGCTCCGCGGGTCTGGGGAAAACCGAATTAACACAAGATGACCGAGCCCCAGGACGCCGCACCTCCCGGGATGCAGCATCGAGGGAGTGCATCGGACCCCGCTGCACCCGCCTCTGCCCGTACCAAAGGCCTCCCTCGCATCAAGCCACCTTCCGGCAGCGGACCCGTCCTCGGGGGAGGCCACGCTGCCTTCCGGGATGCCCCACCCCTTAGAGCTCTGCATGCGCCAGAGCAGCGGTGTGCCGAGAGCTGGGAGCACGCAGGTGTGGAAGACCCAGTCCATCTGCTTGTAGCATACCAGGTCAGCTGAGGACTGCGGCAGCAAAGCCCCTCTGTGCCCTGTCAGGAGCCCCAATCAGGGGTTCACACAGGCACCTCCCAGCTGAGGGGAGCTCCCAGCCAGATTTGTGCTCAGCCCTGCCACAGACAGGTGCATAGAGAGGGCCCTCCAAGGAGGGTGATGGAGAACGCCAGCAGGCCCAGGATGGCCCTGGAGAACTGTGGTTGGCTTCTAACATGCCAGCGTCTGTCTGGGCAGATCAGCCTCCCTCACGAGCCATCCAGGGTGGCCCATGAGGGTAGAGAGAAGGTGACCCTGGGTGGAGCCTGGAGCAGAGCCAGAGGGCCTCCCCCTTAGCTCTGTATTGGACAGCAGGACACTGAGAACATGTAGGCAAACTACAGCGCTGACTGCACACAGCTGCGGACCCCGGCACTTGGCCTTGGGGTGGGCCTGCTGGGGACCCCAACACTCAAGTCTCCCTGCCTGGTGCAGCCCTGTGCGACCTTGCCCTCCCGAGGTTAGACTGTGCCTACAGGAGGATGAACAGGTCATGCAAGCATGGACAGGCCCCCCCAATGGCCCACTTTGCCTCAGTCTGTAGGCAGATGGGGAGGGGGTGGGGATGCCCAACCAGGCTACTTGGGTGCAGCCAGGGACCCTGCCCCTGGCCCAGCTGGCTCCTTCTGACACTTGACGGCTAGTGTCCACGGCTGTCATGAGTGGCTCTTCTGTGCTCTGCACTTCGAGGGCCTGGGTTCAGATCTATACTGCTGGCTTTTCTAGGTACAGTTGGCCTGGTGGAGGGAGCACCAACATGCCAGGGGCAGGGTTGTGCAGAGCTCAGAAGGGGGGCAGATGCAAGTTTACGTCCCGAGAAGTCCAAAACCCAACCCAACCAGGTCAGTGAAAAGTACCCAGTGCAGGCTCCAGACCACAGTCAGATGATTCTGATGCCTATCTCAGTCCACATCCAGCCAGCTCCAAGGCAGAGCGGCAAGGCACAGAGACCTGGGGAGGCGAGGAGGACAGGGAGCAGGGAGACAAGCCCTTTAGGACGCGCCGACGGCACCCTACCGATCAGACCCTGCAGTCCAATCCCCTCCCGCAGGCCTCACCTTTGACCACAGGAGGCTGAAGGAGGACATCTAGATATACACAGCAGCAATCAACCAGATCAACCAGGCCTGTGTCTGAGAAGAGGGGAAACCACACGGCGGCCACGGGCTGTGACCTTGGAGAAAGCGGGAATGCGTCCAGAAGGGCCACTCAGCTATTCCAAGTGTTCCTCCGCTTGCTTCCTGGGAAAGAAGGGTGGATGTATAGATGCCCGCATTCACTGGACCACAGCGATGGCTACCAGAACATTCTGGAGCTCCATTTACTGCAAAGTGCTACACGAGTTATTTCTACTGATCGCTGCCTACTAGTAGCCTGAGCAGGTAAGAGTCCTGCTGGTTGAACAAGGGGACAGAGACCAGATCCCGGGGAACTGGGCCCAGCAGAGGAGGCTGCCCTGCTCACGAGGCTACTGCTTCTATGGAAAATTACCCCTCAGGAGGAAAATCATTTTATGCTCAAAGCTTCAGTGCCGGTGCCTCCCACCAGCTATTCGCCCCTTCTCCCAACAATCTCTAATTTTAGCCAGATAAATGCCTACCTGGGACAAAGATTACCCTCCTCGGCCGCCTGGAGAGTAAGGCGCAAATGAGATGGGAGGGGAATGCTGAATGAAACTTCCAGAAACAGATTACAGGGAACCCCTGCAGCCGGAGAAAGGGCGCCTTAGGTGCTCGGCTTTTGATCCTTTCTGTGGCTCGCAACAGTAACATAGTGTCTGGGGCCCAGGCAGCGATTGAGCAGGAGGTAAGCCGAGTGTGGAAGCCATCCTGGGAGCGTGGAGGGGGTCAGAGGATGCCGACGGGATCCCGAGCTCGCGCCATCTGGGGATTTCTCCCGTGCTTGTCCTTAACAAAGAAATCAGCTTCCATCGGTCCCAGACCTAACTCCTCTGGGGCTCCTGTGGCGTCTGCCTGTTGCTGTCTGCAGGCCAAGCAGGGAAGAGGGGAGGCCTAGAACGTGACAAAGGGCCTGCTCATAGGCCCAAGTCCCGAATGGCTCCCTGACAGGCACTGTGTCCACCCCAAGACAGCCATGTGGAGCACGTGTCTGTGTTTTCTCTCTGTGGGGACCAAGACACCAGCCCCCACGTGAGCTCATCTTATTGAGTTAGTACAGCAGCAGCCCCCTGCCTATTGGTCCAGCTCTGGTGCCAGCAGTCGGGGCCTTCCTGGGGCTCTTCAGGGACACAGTTCGACCCACGGTGGCCTGACCTTTCTGTGTGATATGAGGTGGCAGTGTGCTCATGGGCCACCTGCTTTGCCTGGGATTTTCTGCTCTCACCTCATGTTTCTTTATTAATTTTCCTGAAGAATATCTCTAGACACTAATAACGAACCAACAAAGGGAAATTATTTGTAGAATTATGAACACAAGAAACATCTAGACAGCTCCTGGTCAAGACTCCCAGCTGTGTTCATTGTCCATGCCCAGGCCCATGATAAGCAAACCATGTCACAGCAGAAACTTAACTTTTGAAGGAGCAGACAGGGATGGAATAAAAACATCAGCAGTTCGCAGCCCCACCAAGGAGGAAGGGCTGATGGGCCCTGCAGACCCTGATGGAAATTCTACTTGGATCCCAGTAAAATCCTCACCTCCAAATCTCAGGTGCCACGGGGTGGGCCACGAGACTGGGGTCGGCAGACACTGCTGAGGTCACACCGCCGTTACCCTCCATGCAGACTCATTGGCGGTGACAAGAATGGGCCCAGAGGAGACACTGGGAGTGGAGGAACTCTCGAATGCCTGGTACTGAAACAGTCAAGACGGAGAGCAACCAGAACCCTGAGATGGCTGAGCGAGCGTGTGGTAGCTGTCCAAGCTCACCGAAAGGACCGGCAAGCTCAGACCCCAAGCCTCCCCAGGAGGGGTGCGACGCAGGCTGGGGCGGGAGTCTCTGTGGAGCCAGCGTGCAGAGGAACGCTGGCACAGACCCTGTGGCCCCCGAGAGAGTGAGAGGAACCTTTCAAGGTGCTGTTTCCCAGTGCGGCTGAGACGGCTCAGGGCTGGAGGTCGGGGGCTGCAGGAAGGCTCCAGGGCATCCGGGCACAGTGCACATTGGACAGGGTCAAGGGGAGCGAGCTCCCAGGTACAGCCAGTGGCCCTGGCCAACCTGCAAATAGAGGTGTGAAAGCTGACTTCTGCCATGCCGGGTGCCACACCAGGGAGAAGTCTGAGGTTTGTCAGACCCGAGTAACTGATGCCAGCCTCCAAGGAGATGCTGGGGTAAGAGCAGAGAAAGCCATCCTGGGGAGCGACAAGAGCTCCTTGACAAGTAGTACTTAGTAATGACCGCAATGCGCTCAGACAGAGGGAAGGGCGCTCCACGTTCTTAAAATTAAATTACACATAATAAAGAATTCCATACATAATGCATACATTCATACAGAACAAAGAATCAGTGCCTTCCTACTCTAAAAGATTTAAAAGGTTCAGAAATCCCCTTTCCGAGGAGCATATCCATCTCTTTTCTTCTACTAACCCAACCTATTTTTAGGCCACAGCTGAATAAAAAGTGACGGCATTAATCTTGAAGCCGGGAGGATTCTTTCTAAATTAGCGGCACCAGCGTCACGATCTCCACGCCCCTTCCCGGCAGCCAGGGTTTGGGTCTCAGGACGCCCCGGGGGCTCACCCGTCTCGCAACTCTTCACCAACTACAACACTGTTTTTATGGAGAAATATATTGGGATGAAAATAATTGAATCACAAAGCGTTACGATGAAGGCCCATTGAAACAGGGATTTCTTGCTTATGCAAACATTTCTACACAGTAAAAAGCATCCACACAGACTTTGGCCGGCGTCCACAGATGCCACGTCCACCCGCGTGCGCCCTCACCGTCTGCGCGCTTGCCTCGTTCTTGGGGCTCAGACAGGCAGCGACTCCCCAGCAGCTGCGGGGCAGAGCAGGAAGGGCGGCTCCGGGCACCTGGCTCTGCAGCAAGTGCAGGAGGCAGGAGCAGAGCCGCAAGTACTGCCACGGGAAACTGGCGCTTGCCAAACGCTACCTGCGCATGCGTGGGAGGGGCAGGAGCCTGGGGAGGGCGGAAGTCCCCGTCCTCCCGGCGTCGCCCACCCTTGCTGCCCCCGGGCATCCCCGTCCCGCACGCACCACGGCAGGTCGCAGCGGAGCGAGCTGCGTGCACCCTTCCCGGTTGCAGCTTCGGCACCGGCACGACGATGCCCACGTGGACCCATCTGACACTGGGCAGGAGACACCGTCGTGTCCCCTGCAGTGAGCGCTCCGTGCGCAAGTATTCTTTTTGTTCGTCCTTTATTTCCTCTTCAATGTTTCACGGCAAACCAAACATCCAAGAAAGGAAGAATGTAGAACAGCACATAATTCTTATTATAGTTAATTAAATAATACTCTCTCCAACATGTTGTGGTAATTAGCCCTTCCTCTCGCTCTTCTTTACTTGTTAATTTAGATCCTAAATTTATTTCTGAACTATGGACTTTGATAAATAGTTATTTTAATGAGGTCTTTTAAAAATGCAAGTATTGTTGATAACCTTGCTCTTATGATTTATTTCAAATGTGACATCGATTTCAGGTAATTTAAAGGTAATTTAATGAAAGGTCAAACATTTCTTAGGAAATAATTGGGAAAGTGATGAAACTACTTAGTAGTGACTTGAGACTCAGCAGTACTTTCTCGCTGACACATCGGGGTCTGCTCTGTGGCCGTCTTCCCTGATGCGATCTGATTTCCTGTCCTTAGTCAAGTCCACCAGGGAGGATCCGAAGCAAGCTTACGTTGTCCTGGGACGTAGCCCAGGGCAGAAGAGGACCGACAGCTGCAGCCCGGGGTTGCGCCTCCTTTGTACAGGCTGTCTGCAACACGCAGACTCTGCAGGCCTCTGCCACTGCCCACCCAGGTGCCCCGCAGGGTGGACTTCCTAGCCTCTGCACCCCCTCCCTCCCCCTTCTCTCCCCCGCTTTCCCCACAATTAGATTTTGTGGTATTTCTTTCATCCAGTTTTGGGCCATGCGGAACCTATGCCAGTTTGTTCAGTAGCTTTGTTTTGTAGTTCGCTTTTTGGAGGAAAAGTTCATGTTTACACCTCAGGACCTCTTTGGGAAGGCAAACCCAGAGATCGCCAAAGCTGCGGAAAGAACCAGAGGCAGGCTGAAGTTAGGAGGTGGTCAGCCCTGGAGCATCTTCTGGAACCGCAGCCTGTCCCTGGGGCCAAGGTGGCTGCACCCT
>NDGN011135434.1:0-10881 GCA_002564285.1 Tympanoctomys barrerae | reverse complement strand
ATTTGTGTAATATGCCATTTTAATGATGCTTCATAATTTATTATACTGTTAGGGCTTTTAGAAAGAGCTCAGGAGTCAAAAGATTCTAGGTTTTTCTTGCCTCAAACAAAGAATCGGATGTGACAAGACAATAATAGTGCCAAAAAGTTTATTTGAAAACTGCGGGATAAAAGGGTATGGAAAAAAAACAGTTCTGCTGAATACACTTAGGCCAAACAAAGATTAAAAGAAGGTAAAAACAAAAAATAAAAGTATATGCTACCTTGACAGGCACCAAAGGCTACTGTGCAAACATACAATAGCTGATTTTCATGATAGCTGGTTCTTTTTCTTTTCTTTTTTTTCTTTTTCTTTCTTTTTTTTTTTTTTTTTTTTTTTTTTTTTTTTGCTATCCACATGCTGCTGGAGCTTGGGAAAAGTTCTATTTACAGGATCTTTGAGATGCCCTGGAGTCTTGTGTTTGACAGGACCTACTCATTGTCCCAGCCAGCTTTGCCATGCCCTATCACCTATATCAAGAACATTCATTATTGTTGGGTGACTTTATATGTTATTCTTCTGTTATTCTTCTGTTGTTAGTAGCACTGCTGTGTTATTTGCTACATGCCCATAGAGATAAAAATATTTATGATTGAGAAGCTGTCTCCTATAATGCCAACTTCTCAGAAAACTGAAGCAGGACGATCATAATTTGGAGGACTACTCGGACAACTTAGCGAGATCCTGTCTCAAAACTTAAGAGGTATTAGGAAGGCCTGACAGTATAGCTCAATGATAGAGTGCTTACCTAGTATATGTGAGGCCCTGGGTTCTACCCCTACTGCCATGTTAAAAAACAAGGAGAAAAACAAAGGAATAGAAAGGCTGTTTCATTCTAGAAGTTGAAGAAATATGTTAGAGTCAAACTATATATATTTTTGTTCAGTTGTCACACAGTAGGAGACAATATAATGCTATTGCCAGAAAGAACCTCCCACCAGGACCCTAAGTAATACTTTTACTAGTAAGATAAGATATTTCCCAGTTAAGATCTTTAAACATGTTCCTCCAAATGACAATATAGCAGTGTATGTCTTCAAAAGCATAATATCCAACAAGCAAATCTTAATAGTTTTTAATATTCCAAAGCATTTTCTTAAAGCATCATATCAAATATTTTATATCTTACACATATGTATATTGCTATTAGTGACATTCATGAAGTAAAATTTCAGGAATTCAACTGATTTTATCTATGACTTTTATTTATTTCATTGTAGTTTTATCTCTTTTACTTGACTTTTCTGTATTTCATTTCCCTACTACAAAAAACAAGCTGAGGATGGAAATGTGGACAAATATTGGCTCAGCCAAAACACTCAATAAAAAATTGAATTCTACTCAGTCTCTTATCCTATTTTAAAAACATTTATTTATTTATTTATTTGTTTGTTTTTGCTACCAAGGATCGAACTCAGAACCTTGCACTTGCCAGGTAGGCACTTATACCACTGAGCTATCTCCCCAGCCCTTAGTCTCTTATTCTGTTAACCTAAAGCATGTAAACACTGTATTAGTCAGTCTTCTGTTACTACAGCAAACTATGTGAAATCATCAATGTGCAAGAGAAAGGTTTATTTCGGATTACAGTTGTGGAGATTTTAATGCATAGTCAAGAGGACCCTTGCTTTCAGGTCGATGGAAAGGCAGAACATCAGGGCAGAGACCATGGAGAAAGCAGAGCTGCTCACCTCACAGCAAGGATGAAAGAGAGTAGGCCAAAGGGGCTGCATTCTCCATATCCCCTTCAAGATCATGCCCCCAGATAACCGGAAGACCTCTCAGTATCCCACCTCTTAAGATTTCCACCACCCTCCCAATAGCACCAAGATAGGGATAAAGCCCTATCTTTTTTTGTGAGTCTTTGGGGACATTCAGATCCAAACTACAGCAAATATCACTAAGTCTGAGATAATTTCTTTGATATCTCATGGCTACCACAGGATACTCTCTATGGCACCCAATAGAAGTTAGTTCCTACAGACTGGGTGTTCCTCACCCAAAATTCTTGTGACTAGAAAGTAGTGCAGATTTTGGAGTTCACTGCATTTGGAATATTTACTTAGATTTTACAAGGTGAAAATCCATAATCTGAAATTATCCAAAATCTAAAATGTTTTGAATGTTGTCCTTTAAAAATAGAGCTAATCGGGCCGGGGAGATGGCTCAGTGAAATAAGTGCTTTCCTGGTAAGCGCAAGGGCCTGAGTTCAATCTCCAGTTCTGCAAAATAAATAAATAAATAAATTAATTAATTAATTAAAATAATAAATAAATAAATAAAAATAGAGCTAATCAAGCTGTGCACAATGCTGGTCAGACACTCACAAAGACAGGCAGGCACTGGCATTTGATCTCTAGTCTTTGGTGAGATGTTCCTGGGCCTGATCTTGGCTGGGGATTGCTTCTTATTTTCCCCTTTATTCTTTCTCCTAACACCAGATTAGAATTTACCAACTTGGTATCCTTGGTAACAATACAAGGCTTTCCATGCTTTATCTCTAATAAGGTACAAAGTTACAGAATGAACCGGTTATTAAACAGAACATGGAGCTATTGTGTTTCTGCTTCCAGAAGGTTAGATATAAAAGATATTCTTGTAATTAATCACTGTCATATTTTTCATGGTAATGAACTATTGTATATAACTCTTCAGTCTGAGGCAAGACCATAAGGAAAAAATTGGGCTTTTGAAAATCATCCACCTATAACTCAATATGAAAAGGACAAGTAATTACTTTCCATTTGAGTGATTCAACTATCAGACCTACTCTGAAGGCCCCACTCCACCCACGCTGCGCCTTCACCCACTGTTTCCCATGTCCTCTTGGCTATTCCTGAGTGTGCCTAGCAGCTTCCTGTCTAAGCCTTTGCCCCAACCATTTTCTCTGTGAGTTCATTGAGAGAGGGGACCACATTTTATCCATTTCTCCTTCATTCTGTCCTCTACCACACATCCAGGCTTTCTCAGGGAAAACTCTAAACTGCACCATTTAGTTACCTTCAAAGTGCATTTCCCTTTTTATATTGAATATAGTCAGTAGCCATGTGGGTTAATAGGTTTCTTGGGTTGAGGCCCAAACTTTATTTAATATATTGTTTCCTTGGAGAAACTATACCTTACATAACAAGGGGAAAAAAGATTAACTTTCCAGAACATTTTCATCTTGTTCCCCCAACAATTGACCTAATTCCCACTGCTTTCAACTCTACCCCATTCCTGCAATGAATCAGTGACTGCACCAAACAAAAGCCAAGAACTGGTGATTCCGGAGGCATGTGACAACCAAGGTTTTGAATACCTGACAAGGAAGGAGGTGAATCAACATGCTCAGGTTGATCTTGCAACTAGGTCAATAAAATATAATCCCCCAGGTTTGACTAATATCCTCTATGACACTTCTCTCCAGCAATTCTTTTCTTTTTTTTTCTATATTTAGGGCAGGGTCTACAGAGTCTTTGGAGTCACACTACGTAGATTGGGCTCATAGTGATTCTCCTGTTTACAGCCTCCCAAGTGCTGAGATTATAGGCACATGCCAACAGGCCCAGTCTCAGTTGCCATCTCAGTGCACTCCTGGGGTGGGGCCAGCATGGCGGCACACTGGGGACCGAAACCCAGCCACTGAGCTCTGTCTAAGCAGGCATTTTAGTCTGCTGAGCTATCAGGCTGGCCCCTCTCCAATAATTCTTAACAGGACTTGCAAGACAACTAACTAAGTATTTTCTTGGTTCAGTATTACAAAGCTGACTGGCCAACCTTCACCCCCACCACCAGTGAAGTTGCCCCTCTCCATAAAGGTTGTAAGATATAAAATGCTCAGAGACTTTGGGAGGCAGAGAAGCCCAGGGTCATTCAGAAACAAGATGATGACATTGTTCAGCCATTCCCATAATGGGTATTTGTTTTTATTTTTCTTTGTGAGACAGGGTTTTGATATGAAATTAGGTTGGTCTTAAACTAACTTTATAGCCTAGGCTGGCCTCAAAATCACAGTGATACACCTGCCTCAGTGTCTGGGTGCTGAGATTACAGGTGTGTTCCATCACACCCAGCTTTTTGGGGGTAGGGGGGATGCTGGGATTGAATCCAAGGCCTTGTGCATGTGAGGCAAAAGCTCTACCACTGAGCCGCATCCTCAGTCTCAACCCATATAGTTTATCCTGGGAATTTCCCTACTATCTGCCTGGGTAAAATGGTATTTAATTTGAATAACTCTTTTTCTGGACCATAGGGTATATCAAGGTCTCTTTTAACAACAGCAAGGAAGATATCTTTTGATAGTACAGAAGACAATGAAGAATTGGAGGCACAGAAAAAAGAGCTAACAAGTCTTAATTAAGCCAGTTACTGTTGTGGCATCCACCTCTTGACACTCCTACATCACCATTTCTCATATTTAGTTTCAAAGCAAATGCTAAAAAATGAACTGAGGAGATAAGCCAACAAAAAATTTAAATATAAACAGCAAATTAAAAAAAGCTAGAGAATTTTGATACACATTTAAATGCCTAAGAAAATTATAAATGCACATCATTTTAAATTATATTCCAATAAAGAAAAAGTATGACTAGAAATTCCTTACTGAGCATAGTTGTTAAAAGGAATATAAAGTAACATCCAGTAAACAAAATCAAATGAGTTTTTTTAAAGTACTCAATAGCATATTGAAATATACAATAAAAACAAGGAAATTAAAATAATATAGGATGAGCAAATAATTTAGCTAAATTCTTAGCTGTATAAGGATAGCAAAATCAAATCATTTTTAATTCATAAATTCAAAAAAAACCTTTCCCACTGAAAGAAGAATGAGGTATTAAGTACAAGGACTAAAGCCCCAAGAACAGGTAACATAGACTGAGCAAAATTAGACAAAGAACAGAGGCTGCACTCAATTCTTCCCTCAGGCAAGATTTCCTCCAAGCAGGCTATCAGCTTCCAGATCACAAATATGCAGAACTCAAATGATTTTTGGAATGACTCCAAAAGTACAGGCTGAAAAAAAAAAGTAGACAATGGGATTGCATTAAACAAACAAACAAAAATTGCTTCCACACGGCAGAGGAAAGATAACCTACAGAATGGTAGAAAACATTTACAAAGCATATATTTAATAAAAGATTAATACCCAACTATCTAAAGAACTCAGCTCAATCACAGAAAACAGACAGTTAAAAATGGGCAAAGCAATCAAACCAGTATTTCTTGAAAAAGTACATAACAGTCAGCAGGCACATGAAAAAGTGCTAAAAATCATTAGAGAGAAAAAAACAAATTAAAATTACATGATAAATTACCTTACACACTTCAGAGTGGCTATTTTATCAAAGTGATGAAAGATAACAAATGTTGGATGGGATGTGAAGAAAAGGACACCCTTGCATACTGTTTATGGGAAAGTGGATTAATATATCTATTAAGCAGCCAGTGAGATAGCTTAGTGGATTAAGCTGAGGAACCATGGTCCCTGGCAAGCTCAGGAACCATGGTTCCATCCCCAGCACCACATGTTTTGCTGGGCCCACCCCCAGGTGTGCTGAGCCAGCCACCAAGATCCAGCCTGGTGGCACACTCTTGTAATCCCAGTGCTGAGGAGGCTGAAATCAGGACAATTACTATGAGTCTGAGCCGTATAGTGAGACCCTACACTAAATACATAAAAAAATAATAAAATAAAAATCTATTAAAGAGAGCAGCATGGATTCTTCCAAAAAGCCTCCAAATAGAATTATTGCATAATCCAGCAATACAACTACTATGCATACATCCAGAAGAATTGAAATTAATATAGCGAAGAGATACCTAAACTCCCATATTTGTTACAACATTATTCACAATAATCAAGATATGGAAGCAATGGAAATGTCCAACAGTAGATGAGCAAATAAAGAAAATGTGAAATATAGCAAAATGGAATAATATTCAACCTTAAAAATGAAGGAATTTCTGTCATTTGTAACAATGTACAAATTTAGAGGACCTTATGCTAAGTAAAAAAGCCAGGTACAGAAAGACAAATACTACATCAGCGTACTTCTGTATGGACTCTAAAAAAAATGAAACTTTATTTTTGTATTAATTTTATTGAGAAAGAAGTGGCAATGAGAGTTTAAAAATAGGTTAGTAGGACAGTTACAATAATTAATACATTGCATATTACTGTCTTTATACGACAATTTTTATTGTCTTTATTATTGTCATAGTATGAGATGCAGATGTGATATCTTGTCTAAACACTATTAGTTCAAACCTTTTTCTCATTTTTTTCTCATTGAACTAAGAGAAAGCTAAGATATATATATATATATATATATATATATATATATATATACACAAAATAGTCCTTCATTTATATCCCCCTTTGTTGTCAAACTTTAGAATTAGAGAATAGAATGGTAATTACCAAAGGCTAGGGAAGGCATGACATGGAGAAGTAGGAGATGTTGACCAAAGAGCACAGTCTTCAGTTAAGAGAAGTAATTTTTGTGATCAATTTTCACTACAATAAAAAATAAGTATATGTGAGGAAACATCATGTTAATTAGCTTGACAGCTATGTCAAACTATTGTGTCAGCATTCCTGTCACTGGGACAAAATACCTTACACTTGTGAATTAAAAGTGGAGAGGTCTATGTTGGCAAACTGTGAAGGGGGTTCAGACTGTGGTCAGCTGGATCCAAGGCAGGAACGGTATGCTGAAGGGACCTGTTCATGCTATGGCAGCCAGGAAGCAGAGAACACAGCTGGGGACAAGAATATGCTCTCTCAGCTCATGTCCCAGTGACACACTCCCCCTGACCAGCACCACCTCCAAATACTTTGGGGGAATATTTTAGATCAAAATCATAACATGCTACTCTTGTACCCCAAAGAATTTATGCCCATCTCATTATGCAAAAATGCATTTATTCCATCTCTAAGAATTGCCAAAGTCTTAACAGTTTTGGCATTGCAGCAAAGTCTAAGTCCAAAGTCTCTGAGATTCAAGACAAGCCCTTATCCATGAGTACCTGTAAAAGCATAAAGAATGCTAAATACTTTCAACATACAGTGGTACAGACTACAAATTTATAGTTCAACAAAGAGGAGCAGGTGAACAGAAAGAATCAGACCAAAGTAATACCAAAAACCAGAAGGGCAAATATTAAATGCGGCAATCTCTAAGTAGGATAAGGCAGATGTGGCTGAGAAACAAGGATATATTGTGGTAAGGTTGTCATGAGATGGCTTTGATGGTTACAGCCCACAGGGTTTCTCTTGGACTAGCTCTATTCACTGACTACATCTGACTTTTCTCAGAAGATGTTCCTGATACCTCGAATTTCTTGGATCTCCATTTCACTTTCAGTTGCCTCTCACAGCTTCACACAGTGCCCTCTCAGAGGAACATTGCATGGCCTCCCAGGTTTTCTTATGAAATCCAGGTGAAAGCCTCCATGACCTCACAACTTTTACTTTCTGTATGTCTGAAAAACCAGCACCATGTGGATGATGCCAAAGTCTAGTGTCACTAAAACAGTATCAAGGGCCCATTGGGTTATAGCTACAGCATCCAGTAGGGCCTGGACCCTGAATTTCAGGTTATATTTTTCTAGGTGACCTTGAAAGACAAACCCCAGGGCTCTCTTCTTAAGGTAAAATCTTTCAAGGGAATTCACCCTTTAACACTCTTAAGTGTTGGAAGGATAGTGCCTGGCCAGTTACTGAGATGGCTTCAAGCCACTTTTTCTATTTACCTGATACAAATTACTTGGTTTTTTAATGTTAATCATTTCATAAACCATTTCTCTTCAAGTTCTCCTTGGCCCCAATACTGTAGGCTCCCACTTCACAAGCACATTCATTCTGGCCAAGCTTCACATCGTGCAGATCTGTTATTTTTCCTCCTGATTCTCATCATAAATCTGGCTAAAAGCAGGGCAGTAGTACACATGACAGCATTTGAACATTGGAATGCCTTGAAATTTATTCCACCAGATTAATTAGTTTACCAGTGTTAATCTTATTCTCCTGTACTCTCAGGACATGGACAAATTTTCTGTCACTGTGTAATGCACATGGCTTCTAGACCAAATATCAATGGAGTCTGCTCCAAACTAAAACTTCCTGAGCCTGGTTTTATTATCTGCATTTGAACGCTGACCCATATCATCTCTCCCTGCTCTCAACATTCTAGGACTTCTTAACCTGCCTCTCCAAACCTTTCCAAACTCCTCCTAGAAACCAGTTTCAAAGTCTTTTGAACTATATAACCAAGTGTAGTCACAGTAACAATCCCACTCCTTGTATCAATTTCTGTACCAGGCAGCTTTCCATCACTGGGATAAAATACCCAATACCTACAAATTAGAGGAGGAATGGTTTATTTTAGCTCACAGTTTCTGTAGATTCAGTCAATGGTGAGCTGGCTCGAAAGCAGACAAGACAAGGGAAAAGATCTGGAAAAAGACAGCTATTCATGTTAAGGCAGCCAGGAAGCATAGAACACAAGGAGGAACTAGGAATGAGAATATACCCTTTCAGGTCATGACTCAGTGACCCACATTAACTGACCATGCCCCACCTTTGAACAGAAAACTTCTCAGACATTTTAGACCTAAACCATAGAATACATACAGATCAAAATTCATATCATATTTGATAAATATACCTAACAATTACCTATTAAAGATAAAAGCACAAATTAAAATAAAAAATAGAAGGTTCCGAACTACTTCTTTCCCAACACCCTAAAATCCTCCAAAGTTTACTTGCCATTCTCCCACTATTATAATAAAGGCCATCAGCAAACACATTTTGAGAGCACAGACATTTGTAACCATATGGAGGTTCTAACAAGGGAAATGCATCACCAATAATGCTCTCATCAGTCCTGCCTAGTTACTGTTTTCTTCATCTCCTTTTTCACAAGCCAGCCAGAATCCAGTTTTCACTCAAATAAATGCCATTTTAGGAGTATCTAGAGTTGGGTGCTTTGCTAAACCTGGGATATAGGCATGAACAAAAAAGAATAGAACAAAACAAAACAGAACAGGACAGGCCAAGCCCTTATCTTCATGGAACTCACAGCCAAAGGGAAATGTTTATAAATACAAAAAATAAGTTGTAGCAGCACTTATGAGAGACATTGACTCTCTTTTTAGGAGTATAGAAGAAGTTACATGGAAAACTGTTTCAGAAATAAAAATTCTAATATTAGGCCCAAAGAATGAGGAAGAGTCATCCAGCAAAGAGTATATATGAAGACCAAGAGGCAAGAGAGAATGTGACCCATTTGGAGAAACACATAGCATCGTCAGGCTGGTGGGTGTTGTGCAATATGGGACTGACAGGAAAAGGCCAGGTCATGGCCTGAGCCTCTCCCCCTCTACATTAATTCTTTGTTGTGTTGTACTGTCAGGGAAAGAAAAAAGCTCAGAAATAATCCTGTCATGCCTCTTAGTGCATAGCAGAAGCTCGGACCAGTTTGCCTATATCACAATATAAGGAAGAGAGCCTAGGCTCATCTTAATTATGACTCAGAGATTTAACTGAATTCTACTTTAGGAAGAATTCAGCAAGCAACTATCTGGTTTGGTCCAGTTTCATGGATAAGGTTGCTTTCTGTGCTAATTGGACTTAACGGCCTCTCTTTACAAATAGTGGTCTTACTGCTGCAAGAACCAAAATACCCTGGAGACCTGTGTGAAAATATCTAACAGACCCAGCTTCTAAATTCAGCATCTTTGTGATACTTATAATTATCACAGACAGGCTGATACATGGAAAAACTTGATTCCTTGGTGAAGAAGTCAATGATAATAATGATTTTGACCCAATTTATACCTCTACGATAAACATTTTCTATACTTTAAAATAACCCTTAATTTCTCTCTTATCTTAGTTGCCTGGGATTTACATACCTTATTATAATAGACACATGTGTGCTATCTGAGGGTAAGTACTGAGTCTTACCACAAGAGAGAGCGAATGGCTGGAACCTATCTTGGAGAGGGGCCAGCTGAACTCAGAAGTCAGCGTGGCTGACAGCTCCACCTAGCAGCTCCCAGCTGTGTTCAGACTTGCCACAGAAGGTGCACTGACTGATGCAGTGTGAGTGAGTCTGGTCGCGGGCCCTCATGATCAGAATACAAGCTTAACTTCAGGGAAAATAAATGTGAAGACTTGCTCAGATTCTCCACTATCCCACCAAAAAGATACAGCTGGAATCCTGGGATGAATCAGGACAGATCTGGATAATTGAGGCATATAGAAAAATGTGGGAGCCAGCAATAACAAAATAACATGGCAAAGGTAAGTCAATACATATCATTTATAACCACCAATGATTTTTTTGGGGGGTGTTGTTGTTGTTTTTAATAATTTTTTTGAAAAACAAATAGCAATGAGACAGTCTCAAAACCAATTAGTAGGACAGTTACAATAATTAATACATTGCATATTGTTGTCTTTTTAGTGGTAATTCATAGTACAAGATATTCTGTCCACAAATGCTATTAGTGCAAATCTTTCTATTCATTGAATTTAAGAAAAAGTAGGCTGTATTTTTTCCCGTGTCACCCCCCCTTTTTTTAAAAGTAGGCTGTATTTCTATCCTAACTATTTTGAATATACAGAAACAAAATGGTCTTTCATTTGGATCTCCCTGTACCCCTTTTTTTGGGTTTAGTTTTGTCAGAGAATAGTATTCCATTGTCATTTAAATATTGTAGGTGTGTGAATTCAGCAAAATATTCAAATATCGTCCAGTAGTCCATAATAGTAATGGGTCATCAATAGGACTGGCAATGTCAAAAGTTGTTGACTTGAGCCTTTTACAGCTCAGCATATTAATATGG
>NDGN011135386.1:0-12110 GCA_002564285.1 Tympanoctomys barrerae | reverse complement strand
CCGGGGATTGAACTCAGGCCCCTGCGCTTGCCAGGCAAGCACTTATTCCACTGAGCCATCTCCTTGGCCCCTGTTTGGTAAAATCTTAAGACAAACTAAAGTTGATGAAAATATAAAATGTTGGGTAGCTGAATGAGATTTATGAAACATTCTTAATGATAAAAGAGCTATTTTTTATATATTTGGTTATATATGGAAGCATTTATGCTTGTTTAAACTGCATAATCTAAATAATCCATTAACAATAGCTAGAACTTGACTTTGGTAGAGAAAGAAATAAAATCCTGTTTTCTTTCCCAAATGAGATAATGGTGAGATTTTCCACTAAAATCTTATATTAGCAGAGAAGAATAAAATCATTTCATTGTCAGGAAGTAGAGACCTTAATGTTAAGCCAAATAAGTCAAACACAGAAATTTAAATATCTCTTTGTGAGAAACATAAAACATAAATGAGTAAGAATTAAAAAAAGGAGATTTGGCCAAAAACAAGCAAACAAACAAACAAAAAATAGATTTATTAGAGGAGATGGGGAAGATGATCAGAGAAAAGGGGATGGTGGAAGTGCAGGACAGGAAAAGAGGGCTAGAAATTTTTCAAGATGTTTTTATGCAGTGGTGTATTATTCAGCTACAAAAATAAATTCACGGCTTTTATAAGTAAACAGGTGAAACTAGGGACCATACTCCCAGGTGAAATAAATCAGATTCGCACGTGTAAGGATCACATTTTCTCCCTAGTGTGAAAATCTGGAAGAGTAAATAAAATATTTAAGGTACAATAGAGAGTGTGAAAGGGAAAGAAACTATTCAAAGGGACAGAACAACTGGGATGAGGGAAAGGAGCAAAGAAAGAAAGATGGAAGGGAAAAAGGTATATACATATCTGTCTGTCTGTGTCTGTCTGTCTGTCTGTCTGTCTGTCTGTCTGTCTGTCTATCTATAAAAGCATATAGGATAGTTTGGATACTTGTACTGTTGATTTCTGCTGGGTTATTGGAAGGAGAAGTTAATGCTTAAACTTTTTGTTTCCTTTTTAACTTCTTATAATGCCCAGTTTTGCATGCTTATATCTGATAATCTGAACAACTAATTTTGAGACAACACTAAATAATATAGCTACCACTGTTACATCCCTATCATTTTGTTTAGTAAAATTCTGTTGTTTCCATTTTTTAAGTTTTCCATTCTGTTTAAAAAATAAAACACATATACTCTATATCCATGTACCAATCCCAAACAACAAATGTAACTATGATGTTTGTTGAATGCATATTAATAAAAAAGACATAAATCAAAATACTAGATAAAGAAACTAAAACAATATGAAATTAATATGGTATCTATACCTACTACATTGGCATAATAAATCTGCATTTCCCCTCCTTATTTTTGTCTAAAAGTTATAATCTTAAATATCATTACTTAGTAGAACAGTAATAATACAAAAAAATTAAAATAGAACAACAGAAAAAATTAGAAACAAAAACACAAAGAAACACTTACAGAGTTCTATTTTCTGTCTTCTTTTAGTACTAGATGATCTGAATTTAGCAAAAGTTTATTCTCCCCTTGTTATGGTTTTTGTCCAGCTGTTCCCCAAAGCCTCATGTCGTCGTGGGGCAGACTTCTAGAGTTTGTGACTAGTTCATGACCCAATGCTGGGGCTATGGGGGTGAGTGCTACACCCACCCTGGGGCAGATAACAGAAACGGGATAGGAGGGAGGAAGACAGGCTTCCCTCTTCCCCTCTGCTGCTCCTCCCTTCTTGCTCTTGCTGTTCTCTGCTACCATGAACTACTGCCCTCTGCCACTAGCTGCTCTACCTTGGAGCTGGCTTGTTGTGGAATGAAATCTTCACAAATCATGAGCTAAATAAACCTTACCTTCCTTATATTTTGAGGTTGGGTATTTTGTTTCAGCAAGGAGAGAAAGTAACTGAGACACCTCTGAATTTCCTTTCATCCTCAATTTCAAATATCCTTCTGATCTTGGGAGCCCTGAACACTTTGCGAGGCAGACTTCTTACGATGATCTTCAGAAATTGTAGGCAACTTGTTGGTATCACTTTTAGCTGAATAATGTTATTTTCATTGTCTGTACAACTACTTTGATGGGTCAGATCATGGAAGAATGTCCCTGGGCCACAAAGCTGGCTCCTATCAATTACTGTTTAACTTGTTCCATCCAGCCATTGGTAGAGATCTTGTTAGAATACCATTTCTTTACTTTCCCATCTATTAGCCACTTACAGAGCATCATTCCATAATTTTCCCTTCAAACTTGTGAAATTCCTTGTGCCAACTAAGCTTCAACTGCTTCCATATTATTATTTAATTTTTCTATTTTGAAATCCATTGGGACACTCACTTGAAGGCTCTTACTATGTCTATAGATACACTAGTGTTTTTCCCTTTGGCACAAACTACCTACAGATTACAATGCTGCCCTTGCTTTTGCCATTTAGTAGTCATTAAAGAGGTCCGCAGGCATGCCAAAGTGATCCTTCAGCAGATGCCAGGGTGGAAGAGGAAGATGGACATTCTGAGAATTTTAGGACAGGGTGTCCAAGCAGGACAGAGGACACATTTTTATCTATATGGCTACCTAGGAATCCGATATTATTGTTCTTTCATCTGCTTCAATAGGGGCAAATTCTTCAAACTTCTCTTCTTTCTACTTCCTATAGATTTTTACAGCCAATAAATATAAATTTGTGGGCTTTTGTGTAGGTCCACTTCATTTTAAAATCAGTTCTTTATGCCTCGGATATTCTTTTTGTTCCTCAAGGGTGTTTGACAAACCACCTTTTACCTGTCTATATCTGCAGCCAGCCAGGATTATGCACAAATATTGCCATTCACATGGTCTTTGCTCATTAATTTAATTGGCCTATAGTTATCTAGTCTCCCACAGGGAAACAAAATAGCATGAAACCCTTCACCATTTGTATATTAAGAGGAGGGAAAAATGCTTTATTTGGAATATTGCAACTTTTATTTGATGAAAGTTACTATTAACATATTTTCATAATCTTCTCAGCCTAGCAACAGCAGGAGTAAAAGGTGTGAGGGCCATGTAATATTCATGAAATTAAGACGACTTGAGATGAAAGGGAGTTCCATTAGAGAGACCAAGTGTGACAATATGACACATATTTGCATATTTTACACTTTAAATCTTTTCAGCACATCCAAGTTGATATATGGATGTAAACATGCATTGCCAGTTTTTAGCATATTATAAGCCCTCAAGACTTTGCATGCATTTTAATATGTTTCATTATTGCTGTAGATTTTAATTTCCAAACTGCACAGCTTTGATGGAAGGAAGCTGCTAGTCAAGGCATCTGGCCTCTGCCCCAGGCAAGCACAGTCTTTTCCTTGAATATTTTGGGTAGAAACTAGTTTACCTAATTGTGGGACAGTGGGGGGAAATGAAAAAACAAAAAAACAAAACAAAACAAAAAACAAAAACTGCTGCCCAGAAGCACGTTCTGTTTGGTTCACATACTAATTAAGTGTTAACTTTACCATCCTGGCAGAACAGCTAAAGCATTCAACTGTGGATGTGCCAAAGGAGACAAATTGTGTGGAGCTTTCAGAAACCCTTTTACCCTCCCCTCAGGAGCCCTAGCTCCTGTTCTTTGAATGTAGACATCACTGAAAAGCAAGGTTTAAGAAAATTGAAACCATGTTCATGTTTTAAAACAACTCAAAAGATTTTCAGTTGCTGGTTTTGTTTTCTGAAACACACTCTCTTGCTAGTTAAGAGGTTCTCATAAATCCAAAAGCAAATATTTAGTCCAAGCATGATAGACTCTCTGTCATTTTTAGAAATGTATATTTGTTTTCTCTTTTATAAATGAGTATATTTAAACAGGTGAAAAAGATTGACTTGAGTTTGCCTATGGTGTATAAAGAAAATTTAAAGGTTGAAAAAATGTTGTCTCTTTGTTTACTATGCTGACCATTAAGTAAAGCAGATGACTTTTGAAGAGATTTTCCAATGATCATATCAAAATTCATGTTTATTTGTGTAAAGTGATCGCTCTCAATTATTATTTTCTTCTAAGTACATAATAGAATTTTATTTTAAATTTCAGTTATATATTAAAACATTCACTACAAGAACTCTGGACATATATCTTTCTATAACTGGTGAAAATAAAGACCAACTACTTGAAAATATATTTGGATAACTCACAAATATAAAAGTGCTGCTAAACATAACATCAATTAAAAAGGAATAAAAATCTGCATTGCTTCACTCAAGGAATATAAACAAATTAAGGAAATAAAAGGCTTAGATTTTTTAAAATACATTTTACCATTTTAAAAATATGCTCATTCACTGGCAAATGAAAGCAACAAAACCCATTTTTTTCTGATTTTTCTTTTTTCTAAAACTTCATGAGTAAATACAAAGTAGCTATAAATATTTTGAAGAAATGTTTGTGCCTGCAATTTCATAGTTCAATTGTAAACAGTTGAAGAAGTGGTTGCAATTTCAAGTTAACATATTCTCATATATTATCACAACAAAAGCTGATTTATCAATGGTACTAGTGCTTACAGCACCAGAAGGTACTGTATTTGTTCCCCTTTCTCTCCTCAATGAACAACTTGGTGTTGTTATACGATATAAGTTCAAACACACTCAGTGGAGGTTTCTAGCTTTTACCTTATTTTTTTCTAAGTGTGCTCTTTTTTATAGCCCCAAAGAGAAGCCTTTTTATCAAGAGAATAAGAGATCCATTGCATTAGTATTGGAGCCAGTTTTGTAAACAGATGAGAAGGTTTTTTGTTTGTTTGTTTCTTTGTTTGGAATTGTGAAGCAAACAATTCCTAACACATGACGGCTCCTAGTATTATTACCAAATATTTGTAAGATCTGATGACAAAGGTAGAACTTTGAATTCTGTGATGATTTTCTCTTGAATCAGATTCTGTCCCTCTATTGAGTCATACTGAGTCCCTACACCCTTCTCTTCTAGCCTTCCCAGTAAAAATGTACATTATTTCCATGGCTAAAAATATGCAAGACAAATTATTGTCCTATACAGTTTCTACTACATTACATCCAAATGGTTGAAGTCCTTTCAAAGCCCAAGCTATAAACTGTGAGCCTTCCCTAGTGAATTATTCTCCCACAAAATAACATTCTGGTTAATTATGAGGAGCTCAGAGGTCATCCACTCTCTTCTGTATAACCACTGCCTTTTTTTATAATGTAGTTGATACAGGGTCTCACTATGCAGGTTGGACTTGTAGTGATCCTCCTTTTTTCAGCCTCCCCAGTGCTAGGAATACAGGCACGCACAACCATGCCTGTCCACTCTGGCTGGCTCAGCACACCAGAGGTGGTAGGTGGGGTCAGCATAGCCTGTGTTGCTGGGGATTGAACCCTGGTCCCTGCACTTGCCTAAGCAGATGTTGAGTCTACTGAGATATCTCATTGGTTCAACCACTGGCATTTTTTTTCCCTGTTGTTCACTGACCTGTTCATCTTTTATGAATTTTCCCTTAGGAACAATTAAACAGCTTTTGTCACAGCCAAACCTCTTTCCAGACCCCATTTCCCTGGCTCTGTTGATGATCATGCATCTGTTCTTCACCCTAGAACCTTTAGCTTCACTCTGTCCTGTCCTGGAGGGTACTTCCTTGAAGCCATCTATATGTTGCCACATATCTGGCTCAGCTCTGAGATCTAAAGTAACAGGTCCTTTGCATGTGAGTTTGCTTCCACCAAACCTACTGTAAGTCACAAGATTAAAGGACTCACATTTGTTGTAAATGAATACTCGACATTTGTTGATATATCCATTTTGAATATTTGCTCAAATTATAACTCATTAATTTACAGAGTATCAAGTACTTCTCAGTGTCCCACAGTCTTTCAGGTGAATTAGACAGTAACACAAATGGTAAAATTTCCTCCATTTATGTTTTCTGGATCATTTGTGGTGTGTGATTATTTATTTCTTCTTTGAATTTTACATGACATTTAATCAAAAACTACAATCAGAAAACTAATTTAACAAGGACATATAACTCATTCTGAGCCTTTCTACCTCAGATAGAAACTGTGACTATGAAATAATAAAAAGAAGCATGATACAATGTATGAAATACAAAACAAAAATGATAGTGAAGAAATAATAAACTGTCATCGAATGCTATGAGTCAAATACTTGTTGTCACTAGTTCTTCCTCATGAAAGGCTTATAAGGTAGGTTGTTTTTATCCCCATTTACAGGGTGGAAAGCTGAAGTCAAGGAAGGTTACATAACTGTATTAATACTATAAAGCTGACCTACAGAACAGTGCTAATGCTTAGCCACTAGAGAATACAACCTATATGCTTATACTTTCTGCCAAATTGTCTATCAATCACAGGTTTTAAAATTCCAATTCCAATTCAGTGTTCTAGAAAGAAGGACTCTTGCTGCTCTGTGTATTGGACTGATTTAAGAAAAGAATACTGTTTTAGCTTGTTTCATAGCAACTTCTCACAAAGTCCAGAAGCTTCATAAAATATTTGAAATATTTCATACTTATTTCATTGTTCAATATAGATTGTTTTTAATCATCAGAACTACTGCATTCATCCCTATGCTGTGCCCATATAAGTTGATTTCATTATTTCCCAGCATTTCCTACATTAACCTACCACTTGTATCAAACAAAAGACCCTTTAATTTTTATACTTGTGTTCTTTCTTCCTCATTTTCCAGGATGAAATGCTTTCTGAGAAACTCTCAAACTCTAACCAACTTCAGTCCTTTCTTGATGATTCATAGAAAAGTTACCCTTCCCTTACAGATCTTATTTTCTTTTTTACTTACATCCACATTCATTTACTAGTGTTTTAATTATTAACCATTTACTTTATGTCAGGTACTAATAAAGACTCTGGTGATAAAATAATGAACAAGGCAAACTGAACCCCTGCTCTGTTTGAAGTACAGAGATGAGAGAGAAAAAGAAATAATAAGCAATTACAATAATGTGGTGATTTTTATGGCTGAGGGCAAAGACAGTAGAAATAGAAATAATGGTGCAAGACTTTTCAATGATGGAGACAACAAATAAAACTTAGCAGAAGCAGAGGCATCACAGGTATGAAAAAAGAACAAAGGAGTGTGTGGGCCCAGAATTGAAAGGATGGCCAAGAGACCGAAAAGTGAGTCAAACCACAGCCACCCCAGGGATCATCTTAAATCCATGATAAACAGGTTCATGTCTATCTTAAACCCACCAGGCTTTAAATGTGATATTTTAAGGCCTCAGGAAAAGAGGTGCACAATGAAGGGTGGGTGAATGAAGTTGAGGACATTGTCCTAGAAAGCACTTAGAAAGGTCACACTGGCTCATGTGTGGACACGAGTTGGTAAACATCATGGCTGGAAATCAGAGATGAAGTTATAAAACTCTTGCATCATTCCAGGTGAGAGAGAACAGTGGTCTCCTGAGGACACTGAGGCTAGTAGCGACCACAGACAAATGGATGCACTACTGAGGTGTTTATGTGTAAAAGACTTAGCAATGGATCTGACACAGAATGTCAGAGAAAGTCAGGTCTCTCGCTCTCGACAGGAGGTGTGTGGATACAGGAAAAAGAAAACAGGAGCAAAAATAATAGAAATAATACATACACATCTAGCTTTATTGTTATTTCTTATTGTTAGTGCACAATTGAGCTATGCATTTTCTTTTCAAAGACATTGTAAACTCGTAAGTCCAAGAGTTGTCATGCTTATTTCTGCATTCCTTAAATAACTCAGTGCCAAACTAAAACCTAAATAAGACATCAGGTTTTGGCTCAAATATGATTATGGAAGTATTTTCCTCAATTATAAAATAGCATTTGAACTTAACGTGTATATACGGAGCTTTGCTTTCACATGCCTGGTCTCAGAATGGGATTTCTAAAATCTACTTCATCTAGTATGTGCAGTAGCACAGCCAAAATGGATGGGAGAAAAAAAATCTGTTTTCAGGAACAGGAAAGCTGGGAATATATTCAAAATATTCCTGTGAAATTGGGGGAAGCAGAAAAAAATAACAAGGCTGGTCGGGCTTCTTTTGTAGAAGTCATTCAGGCATTGCAGTTCTTTCCCCTGAGTGTGTGCTTTTCCTCTCCCCAGGACTATCTATCACTGCTTGTAAAACTCTTCCACTAAAAGATCTTAAAGTTCACAGTAAAGCAATGCAATTATTCTGAGTCATTCTTTCTTACCTTTTAACCTAATCTTTAGAGGTTCTGGGACTGAAGAAGCATGGTGTCTGCCCAAAATGAGCCTAATCTCCTCTCTGAAAATAGCACTTCCTTGCCAAGGAGAACTCTCTCTTTTTGAATGGCTGTGCGGAGAAGAAAAAGGAGCCCAGTTTCATTAATGGCCTCAGGCAAGGGGGGTGCTAAGTTAGAGCAGCCTTCTTCTCTATAGAGAATTGCATTCTCTACTTACTAAAGGCTTTTCTTGTCTTTTTTTTTCTCTCTGTCTCTCTCAAGAGCTTGTGGCAGGGAGCTTCGAAAGCCTTGAAAGAGCTCATTACTGACTTCTAATTCAAGAAGCTAAAAGGGCAATGTAGGTTCAGATTTAACTGTGATTTCCCCAACGCCTCTGTGGTGGGCTCCAGGCTCAACGTTGCAGTGGCAGCCTTCTAAGTTGAAAGATGCAAACATGGTTTAGTAACAAACACATCAGCTTAGATATGATAAGAAATATCTAAGCTGCTAAGTCTGAAGCAGGTCTGCAGATTCCACTTGCGTGTCTTTTCACCGCCATGGAAGTGTGACTCTACCAGCTTCTCCCTCTCAGCACTTATGTTCATTTCCTGCACTGCAATAGAAATAAAGAGGCATCTTTCCACTCTCTGTCAACTACACATCAGCTCACACATTTATCTAGTCCCTGTTCAGGTGAAAATAGAATACATTTTGGGTCTGTTGCTATTGGCTAAGGCTGATACCTTCATTTGGGCTCTGTATCTATCACCTTCTGTCTCTCTTTCTCAGCCCATTCTCTGTCATCTATCTACCATGAAAAGCCTAATTCTGTACAAAACAAACCCTGCTATGCTGCTGTAACAAAGCACCATGGAGGCAGTGGCTTATAAGTAACACAAACTCAGTTCTAAACGAAATCACCTCCCCCATCCTCACCTCCCAAAGACCCTGGCTTCTAAAGTCATTGCCTTGGATTAGATTTCAACAAATCATCATTGAGGACACATAAATACGCAGATGATAAGAGATACTTCAGTCTTCCAAAATTTAAGCCCCCTTTATGAGGAAAATACACTTATTGTGTTCATATCACACCAAATTCTTATTTCATGCTAGTGTCAATTTTAAAGTTTAAGTTCCAAGTCTTACCCAAACATAATCACAATAAGATATAGGAAAAGAATTAAGAAACAACTTATCCTGAGCAATTGCTTTCCCCCTGGTAAATTCAAACATGTTATTTCCATAATACAATGTGGATAGCATTCTGTACTTACTAAAGGTTTTTCTTAAGTAACATAAACATTCTCATTCCAAGGAAAGAAACAGGGAAGAAGAAGAAGAGGAAGAATCCTAAGTCCACAATTTTAAGGCTTGAGAATGATCTTTGATACAAAGCTGTGCTTTACATGTCCATTGGCACTGGATTTCTACCTCAGTACCTGTGTTAAACAGATCGGAGATCCAAGACCCTGGTTTTCTACCTGTGACACATTTGCAGGGCCTGCCCTATTTCCTGGAGGGCACCTGTGGCTCTTTCTTGTGAGAATGCAAGCTGGTGGCTCTAGTGGCTTGGAGTTCTAGAAGCAGTTTTACTCCCATGGGTCCCATTAGCATTGCCCTAATGGGCATGGCTCTATTGGAGAGGGGAATTCTTTGTAGTAATCCTCTGCCTGGATTCTGTGCCTTTTGATTCTAAATGGAAATAACACCACCACCAAAGGTTGCCCACACTGTTGATCAGCAGAAATGTTACCTCATAGATCTTTCCAAGTCTTGCCCCTCATGCCCTCTGGATAGTAGCCATTTTGGTGTGTACCTTTCAGTGCTGAGGCTTGCTGGTACACTGGGAACAATTCTGGAACAACAATACTAAGGAGAATTGTCCTGGACTTCAAGGACCAGAGCCTTCAGGTAATGCAAGGCAGAGTTCACGGAGGTCCTACAAGTGCCTCTATTTGATATTCCTTTACTCCACAGCCATTTCCACACTGGGCCCACACTGGGAAGGACTGCACAATGAACTCAGAGATACTTTCAGGGTCATTCTTCCTTTGACCTTGGAGAATAACACCTGGTTGGCCTGCAGCATCACTTTACCATAAGGTCATTTGACCACACACGTAATACTACCTCCTGAACCTATGTTCTCAGCCTTTATGATTTTGACCAAATTAGAATTTTCCAAATCTTTTTTTGACTGTCTCTTAATGAAAAATTCAAACTTGTATACACTTTCTCTCTGTGCGCATTTTACTATAAGCATGTCAAAAGAAAACAGGCAGCACCTCTGACATTTACTTGAAAAATGTCTTCAGTCAAGTTGTTTCACCGGTCACAAGTCATACTTTCTGAGAACACTAGACAGGGACACAATTTATTCAAGTCCTTTGCCACTTTAAGATGGGGTCATCTGTGCTACATCTCACCAAAGCTGCTCCTTGTTTTCATCTGAGGGCTTATCAGAGTGACAGCCCATGCTTGCAAATTCTTTCCCACAATCAACAGGTGTTCTCTGACGTGAAGATGTTCTGTGCAGCTCTTCCCTTTTTCTGAGTTCTCATAGTGTACACTTCGCAGCCTATTGGTGAGAAATTATAATGAATTTTTACTGTGAAACTCAATATTCTAAGTACTGAGCATTTCCTGGTCCCACATCCACTTCTGCGTTTTGAGTGTTTGTTATAGGAACATGCACACTCTTCAGTACCAATTTTTATTTAGTCCAGCCAAGCTGTTGTAATGAAGTATCATAAAACAAATGGTGTATAATAATAGAAATTTGTATTTAGCATGCTAAAGTTTGGAAAATCTAAAACCAAGATTGGAACAGATTTATATCTCCTGTGAAATAATGCTTTATTCATAAATTGATATATTTTTTTCTATGTGTTCCTATATTGAAAGGCACAAGACAAGTTTCTGAGGAGGCCTTTATGAAAGGGCACCAGTGCACTGAACGTGGACCCTGCCCTTGTCCTGTAACTTCCTCCCAACGGCCTACACCTTCCAATAGCACCACCTTGGTGTATGACTGCAAACAAGAATTTTAGACAGACAGAAAGAACCAGAATACTGAACATACTAATCAACATTTAATCTTGTTCAAATCTCCAGCACTACCCAGAAAAGAAAATGAAACAGAAAAATATATTCTTTGATTCTACTTCTTACAGAGCTCCCCATTTTAGACTCATACCCCATTCACAAACAAGTCTTCCTCATGAAAAACATTTAGATATACTCTTAGAAATCGAGTATTAGGCACACAGTAATTAAAGTGGTTCACCCGTTCCTCTTTGCAAATCTGGCGATACCCTGTAGCAGCCTCCCCCACACTGCATCTGCCCCCGGGATTTGGTTATGTACACTCGATTTCTAGGCCAGCTTCTTCTCCAGGATTCCATGATATCCTAATTAAAGCTCATTTTTTCCCCTCTGCATGCTGATTTCTAGGCCGACTTATGGAATGTCAGCTGTCGTCACCATTCTAATAGATGCCTTCTTCTCGACTCCCTGCACACTCCTCCTTGGTCCTGTCACCCAGTTTTACAAACAACATTTGTGTCACAACACCAAATTCTTTATTTTAACCCCAGATGTGGGGTTGTCCAAATTTATACTGTATTTAGATAACACAGAAGTGCTTCCAAAGTCGTATTTCATTTTAGAAAATGATTCAGGATTAAAGGAGGCTATTCTACTATGCCAGAAAATCATCAATAGTCCTCTATTTGACACTTACACAATCAGGGATAGGTGAAAATGGTCAGATTCTGAAAAGTTCCAGGATTTCATGAAGAATTATATGGTGAAATGAGACAAAATACTAAAAGTAGTATAACAGATATGCTACCCTCTTTGAAGAAAAGGGAACGA
>NDGN011135358.1:0-14139 GCA_002564285.1 Tympanoctomys barrerae | reverse complement strand
CTCAGGATTTATCCTGTAGCCCTGTACCACCCTTTGTACATCCTTTTGTCAGTGTCAGACATGGATGAGTTGGTGGGATTTAAGACAAAGAACTTCTCTGCGTGCCCCTATTTATTTATTTTTTCAAACAAAGGAGGGGCATACTGAAGAAGGTGCAGGAATCTGGGCAGACTAGGAAGTCTCTTCCCTGGCTTTTCCAAGTGACACATATGTTAGTTTAGGAGAACTCTGTCGTCTCCAGAAGAGAGAAGTCTGCAGCTGCTGCCTCCTTTTAGTTAAGTGGGGTTGGAACCAAACCACCTCAGCTGCAGCCTTGGCTCGTCCTTTGAGGCATCCCAACTTCACAGGCCCAATCAGGCCTCAGTGGGGACCAGTGACTCACAGAGGTCCACTTACTGTGGTCCCTGTCCATCTCCAGAGGAGGGCCAAGGCCTTGGGCCAAATGCCCATGTAGACACGGACAGCCCATTGGCTAATCTAAATCCTGCTCGGAGCCCCTTTATGGTGGTCTCCATCAACACCTGTCACCTAAGTGAGTAGGTTGCACATGACAGAGAGTGTCCAGCCAACCAGCTCTATCCCTTGCTGGTTGCCAAGGTGAAGAGGCATGAATGCAAGGAAAGGGGAGAGCCAGCAAGGCACTGAATTCTGCCGATGCCACACACATTAGCGAGCAGATCTTTCCCCCGGGGAGCCTGTGCATGAGATCCTGGCTGTGGCAGGCACCTGGACCCCGCTCTCGGGAGACACCAGAAGCGCAGAACCACATCAGGCTGTGCATTCTCAGCCACTGGAAAACCTAACACACCTGACGGGTGTTGTGAAGAGCCACGGGCTGTGCAGCCGTTCCTTTTACAGAAGTAAAGAACTGCATCAGCCTGTTTTCTGTTGCTGTAACAGAGTCCCTGGAACTGGGTATGTTATAAGAAGTAAGGCTTAGTTAGCTCTGTGTTGAAAGCTCAAGCATGCGGTATCCTTTCTTCTTGGGTCTGGGGAGGGCTGCCTTGATGGCCTTGTGGGGTGAGCATGTGCAACGGGGAGAGATGACAAGGCAAGGTAGGAAGCCACAGAGACTCGGAGGCGAGCTCTCGCTTTTTAACAACTCTCTCACTTGGAAGCTGACAGGGTCCCACGAGAACTACCAATCCTGTCCCAGGCCAGCACCTCAAGCACCTAACCACCTCTTGCTAGGCTCCACCTCCCAGGTTCCCCCCACCTTCCCACCACACCGGGGACCACACTTGCAGCACCTGAATGCGGGGAGGCAAACCACCTACCGCTAACCTGGGCCGCAAGAGACAGTATGGATATTAATGCTGGACGCTGAGCTCTCACCAGGAACGTCTGTGAAGCTGGGGCTTGTAAGGAAGACCTGAATCACTGGTAAAATGTTTTCCTTTTCTCTTTCTCCCCTTGGACCAATGGTGGCTCCTTCAGAGGACGTAAAATGAAAGGCTGTAGACGTTAAATGAGCCCTCCTTGAGTTGATCCTTTGAAGGTAAAATCACAAAGCACTGACACCTAACGATTGTCCGAATCTACAAGGACATCCAGCTCTTCTCTGGGTTTTAGAGGAGCTGGAAAGATTGCTCCCTTTGCATTGACCTATTTAAAGGCAGGCTTGAGGGCTCCCATCACCACCTAGGTAGCTTGAGATCCAACCGATGATGGCAGCAGTTACTGTTCATCAACAATAAACAAAGTCTGGACGCAGACTTGATTCGCCCCCTTCACATCATGGCTACGCGAGGCTGGCACCGTTGCACTCTCAGCTTTGTGGTGTGCAGTCAGGGTCCGTGAGGCGAAGGGCTGTCACTCCCCACCTCCCTCTCCATCACTGCGGCTACTTCAGCGACTCAAAAAACTGCTGGCTGGCTCCAGGGCCAGGCTGGCTCTCTCCTGCCTCTCTTGTCACCTGGGCTTCTGGCGTCTTCTGGACAGCTCCTTGTTCCTCTCCTGGGATGTTTATCACGGTCCTCTAGGTTTTGCAAAGTGCCCTGAGTCAAGTCTGTCCAGGGAGGAGGCCCGGGAAACTGGTTAAAAAATCTCCTGAGTTGAAGCAAATGATCATCTTAAGCACCCTGTGACTAGCAGAGGCGAGACCCAGAGTGGCACCCAAAAAACCAAGCCGGCTACCGGGTATGGGCCGTGCCGCATGCATGGGCTCTGTCAGCTGAGGTTCGCAGGAGGAGAAGAGGAGGTGATGAGCAGTTTCCCCAAAGTACGCCACCCTGGGAAAAGAACTCGCTGCCATCGAGTAGTGACCACCACGTAGCTCCTCTGACACGGCTAACGTCAGCAGGGGGACTTCCGCCAACCCGGGAGCCCACGCTCCTGGACAGGGCCACTTGTTCCTTCCCTTCTCCTTATGTTCGCCATGCTTCGGGTGGAAGAGACCCACTCAGGGAGCTGGACGGAGCCCGGAGCCTGGGTCAGTGCCCTGAGGCCCAAGCCTCACCCAAGCCCAAAGTGCCGAGGCCAAGTGATTGTGAACTGCCAGTCAAAGCAAACTTTCTCTTTGCCACTTGATCACTCTGGGCGTTTTGTTCTAGTGCTGAAGAGCTGTTTAAAGCAGGGGGTGAGGTGCGGGGGTGCTGTTTCTCCTCTATAACCCAGGCGTCATAGACACAGGGCCCAAATCACACTTATTCGTGTTATTGCCTTAAAAGGAGCCCTAGAGAGTCTCTCACTGATAGCTCATGGGAGTCTCTCTCTTCTTATTGAGAACCCCTTTCTGGGGGTTAAGAAAATATGAAGAAACACAAATTTACACCTCTAAGTCTGTAAGATCTGTCCCTCTGTAGGGAGAGGCAAGGGAAGCTTGAAACTAAGAAAGGCAGCGCTGCTAACAGCGCTGGCTTTCTGGGTCCTGCCCCTGGCCGGTCTGCCTCCCCGGATTGCTTCTGTGGGTTTGGAGCCACCAGCAAGGCAGGAAGGCTGCCCTCGCTAAGCAGGAGGCACATTTCCCTTTGCATCCGCCGCGCGGATGGCGCCCCCGTGCATCCCGTGGCCCGGCAGGATGCACACAGGGCACCTCTGCGCGGTGCTGCTCCACTAAGGCTGGGCATCGCAGCACAGGCATGCGGCACACCCAGCAGGGCCGTTACCACAGCGGCAGGGGCTTTGAAAGTTGTGTCCTTGTCTGGCCAGACCTGCGGTAAGCTCTGTCTTTGGGTCTCTGGGGCACCGCCTGTGCTGTCCCGGCACACCAAAGAGCTTCCCCCGATTCTTCTAAAGAGCGTGATACCTCACAGTTATGTCAATTCTTCATTGTAGGAAAAAATGCCCTCTTCAGAGAACAAGTGCGGAAGAAGGATAGGCTTCTCTATTTCTTTGTCTGAAGTGGCATTGTTGTGCTGGAAATTTTGATATGTACATGAAAGTCGGACAACAATGACAGACACAGTGGGCTGTGGACCCCGAGACCATGCTGGCTGACCACCCATGATACTCGCTCTCTTGGCCACTCCAGAGGGTCAGGAATCACTGGATGTCCTCTGCCTGCTATGGGGGCAAGTAACTAATTGAAAAAATGTGTCTGCATTTGTGGCAGCGAGTTACAGGAGAGTCCCACGGGCAGAGCAAACTTTTTGTGGCTTTTTAGCGTGACATTTTGAGAAACTTGTGATCTGGGTCCCAGTCATCTGGAGCTTTTCTGGGCTACACTTCACGGGAGAAGAGATGGACATCGTCAGCTGCTAGGGCTGCGTCTGAGGGGCCCTGGAGGTCTTCAGCTGCCCCAAAGCGAGTCCTTCCCACAAGACGCCCCTGTCATTAGCTCGTATCTGCAGGATGGATGACTTTTACCTTCCAGCACTTGGATGCAAAATGTGGTTCCATATGCTCATAAAATTGGCTTCGATGCAATTATCCCAAGACTAGTTAATGCACATTTATTATTTAACAGTATCTTTTAAGGTCATTTGCAGCCAGGGAGGGAAAGCTAACTTCTCTCTCCTCTTTCTGCCCCACTAAGACACATGTTCATTACTAAAAACACCCACTAATGACTTTGGCTTATTTGTTAATTAGGTAGTTTGCTTCCTGCTAAAATTGGGCACAGTATTTGGTTATGCAAATTGGTCCCAAAGAATCTCTGAAAGAGAAATCCCACAGTCGCGCCAGGCACTCGCTTCTGAAAGGCTGCCGGCTGCTGTTTGGAGGCGTTGCCAGACTTTCCTTCCACCCCAGTCCGTCTCGCAAGCCATCATCCTGGCAGCTGCTACCCCATTCAGGGGAGGCTGTTACTGCGGAGGCAGAACTTTCTCCCTCTCGCTGGTGACTCTAAGATGCCCGCACCCATTATCGCCTCCCTCCTGGGCCACCTGGGAAGCCTCATGCTTGTTTCAGCAACTCCGCCCATGTCCAGGTCAACATCTGGACTGGACAAGAAATCAGCAGCAGCTGAGCCCCCACTGGGACAGTCCCAGGAGCACTTGGAGGAGGCGCTAGGCAGCTGCTCTGTTCAGGGCAAATCTTTTTTCCCTAATGCTCTTTGGGTGGCAGAGAGAGAGAGAAGATGGATTCACGGAATTACATTTCAGTTGTGCAGCGCTTGGCGCACTTTTGGAGTTCCTTTGAGCTAATTTTATGGCCAGTCTTTGTTCTACTGTGGCAAAGCCACACTGAAGTCTTTCTCCCTGCTCCTGTGGCAGTGGGACGTGAAACCCTAGGAGTTACCAAGCCACAGTCCACCAGAGCAGAGAGAGACCTCAGAGGATGCGTAGCCTTCACCTGCGCCCAGGCAGGGATGGGGCGAGCGACCCAAGGGGCTCAGGTGCTGTGCAGAGCTTGGCCCTGGGCTGAGGCCCGGCTCCGGCCTCCATGCACTCATCCTGATGAGAGGCGTGCAAGTCCACGAGCCCCTCTTGGACCACGGTGACCACAGAACGTGTGTGTGGCAATGAGATACACAGGAGGGCTCTTACGTGGCCTGGTCACAGGTCCCAGCAGGCTTCTTGGAGGAGGTGGCATCATGGGCCATTTTAGAGGCAGAGGTGGAAGCAGCTGGTGTGAAGGCAGCTCAGAAAACCTGAATTCCTCGTTAAGCAAAGTCACACGTGTGCCCTCGGCCCAAAGTCTTACAACATTAACGCTCGTTGACTTGTCCCTGATTTCATAGACAGCATCTTCTGCCCAAATATGAGAGTCTTGAAGTCAAGAATTATGCTTTTCCCTGTTGTATTTGAACCTCACCACTATGCTAGATTGGTGGGTATGTTACTCTGAGGCCTGCTGGCGTGCTGCTATACCGTACAAGCAGTCCAAGCAGTCCTAGGTGTTGACAAATCAAAAGGCCACATAAAACCGCACCGATCACGTCTCCCACGGCATGCCAAGACTCCAACCCCCGCAACTGAGAGAAGGAGAAGGTGAGTTAGGCGCATGGTTTGAGAGGACTCCGCCCATGGCTGGCTGGAGGCAGGCGCATCCCAGAGCAAGGCCTGCTGGAGCAGAACAGCTTGGTTATGGGGGCTGAAGGCAGAGTGGGGGAGCAGCTGCAAGGGATGGGGGAGGGCCCTGATGGGCCACAACACGGCCGTCTCCCAGATACACACAGAAGCATGCTCTACCAGTCTCATAGGTGGCTTCCAAGCAATCAAATCGACAGGCTTACCCATCGCAAGAACAATTTAGGGCCAATGTAAGTGCTATTAGAAAGCCTTGCCTTGTTCCCTGATGGAGAAAGCCCTGTATATTGCAACCCTATCAGCTGGGAACAAAAGGATCATAAATTGACATTTCTTGTTCATACCCACAAATGTGTGTGTATGTGTATCTGTGTGTCTGTGTGTGTGAGTGATTTGTCATTGGGTTTGGTACCCCAGATCTGCAGCACAAAAAGAAATACAAGGCACGCTGAAAGGTACTAAGGTGAGGGTGAGAGGCTGGTTGGCTCCCCTCAGGGCACTGCTGGTGGGCGGGGCTTGTCCCAGTGTGGCCCCCTCCTCTGCCCCACCCCCACTGTTGCGGGTCAGAGTGACAAAGCTCGGCTATGTCAGAAACAACTCCTGGGCTATTCCGCGGAATGGCTCTTCGTGCACACTGGACTGAACTGCGGAAGACAGCATCCCTTGAGGAAGTTCAGAGCGCTCAGGTCAGCCTCGAAATAGCTCAGGTCCTGCTAGTAACTCTGGCTGTTTTCAGCCCAGTGCTTCCGTCTGGAAGGCTTTTGCCCAGAGCTTTTGCCTCATGTTTATACATGTGCATGTCCTCACCAGCTACAGCTGCCTTGTCTGCATGCGCTGTGTCTGTTATGCACTGAATTGATGCCTTCTCACCACAGGTGTGGCCTGCAGCTGTGGCTCGCAGCGCACTCGTGCAGATGACAGGTACAGAAGGGTCTGCACTAGGTTGAGTGCTCTGCTGTCACCACCATGGAATTCTGGGCAATTCTGCAAGAGGGGCCTCATTTTCTTTCAGCCCCGCATCCTCCTGTGCATCTGGCCTTGTGCTGTGTGTGAGCGCAATGGCCGCTCCCTACTTGAGGACCATCAAAGCAATTTTGCAGTTAAGGGAATTGGAGCTCACAGAAGAACCTGCTGAGATCCTAACCACGCCTGACATGGTTTTTCTGCTCTGCTCTGCGCCGCTCCCCCTCGGCTGCTGCCCTCAGGGGTTACTCACAGCGGACTTGCATGAGGTTCACAAGGCTCTTGGCATGTGCAGGTTCCTAATGGGCAGGATCTCAGGCAGGGCCTGGCAGTCTGCCTTTTACTACCCAGAGTGTCTTCTATGCACACAAGTCTGTGAGCTAAAGTTGTACATCAATGGCTTCCTACCCTTTTGAGCCACAAGCTGGGAAAGAAATTCGGCTATCACCAAAACCCAGTACACACATGGCAGAAGTGTCCCTATGCCACAACCACCTTCACCACGCATGAAGCTGGGGGCGGGGCGGTTCACACTATCCTAACTCTGGCACTGAATTGGCAAGTGATGCATGGCATGGTTTGCAAATCTAATCTGAATAGCAGTGTTGGAAGGCATTATGGTTTGTGTCTAGTTGTCCCCCCAAAGTCTCATGCAGTCCTGGGACAGCTTCTAGAGTTTGTGATTAATTTAGGATATGATGCTGGGATTATAAGTGTGAGTGCTGCACCTGCCCTGGAGCAGGTAATCTGCATACAAAGTCAGGAGGGGAGAAAGGCTCACTACTGGGTGCTGCTGCTCCTCCCTTGGCTCTTTGCTGTCTTCTGCCGCCATGAATGACTGCCTTCTGCCGTGTGCCTCTCTGCCTTGGAGCTGGCAGAGTACAGACCAAAACTTCCACAAACTTGGAGCTAAGTAAACCTTTCCTTCCTTGATTTCGGGTTTTGGGTATTTTGTCCCAGTAATGAGAGAAAAGTAACTGAGACAGCAGGAGAAGAAACATTACATAAGGCTTAAGCCTAAACCTGGGGAACTAAGGTCGAAGGTGTCAGTGTTAGCGCACACTTCAAGAACAGCAGACTTGTAGGCATATTATAACAAAAACTAGAAACCCCCTCGTAGTCTGTGAGTATGCTCACGCTCCCTGTTATGTCGCTCCACTTGACTGCCTAGGCCCAGATTTCCCCCTTAACCCTCCGTGGGTCAAACTGACAGTGTCCAGCTTGTGTTTTAAAAATACACAGTGATTTCAGCTTGCTTCAAGGGCTTCCAGGCCATCACGTCTGGGGAAGGCTGGCCCAGTCACGGACACTTTCCACTCTACTTGCTCTTCTCAGACCCCCTCCCTCCCTGAACGTTCCTGTGTAAACCTGCCTGACAACAAGTGATATAATTCTTGTATTCCATGGAACCAAGCATGCAATAACCTGCTGTCGTCTTTGTACTTCCTCCTGTAAATCATACCTAAATTGAACTCAAACCTGACTCTGCACTGGTAATTTGAACCTCTGGGTTCCCCAGCCCACTAATATAGGAAAAGTCCTCACTCTGTGATGCAAAGAGTCCTCTATTTGCTTTGATACTGGTTTTTCTGCAACAGGAGGCACTGCTTTTCCATTTGGTATCCATTAAAGCGGGAGCTTTTAACGTCTTAAGAAACAGGCCTCTTGTTACATCTGATTCCAGGTGAGGGCCTCTTTGTGGGGCAGGGCACATGTTCACATAGCGCAGTGTACCTGCGTGGTTTCTGCACCTCCTTCCTCAGACACCAGATGCGTAACCCTTCATTTAATGATGGCTCTGTGTGGAGCAGCAGTCCGGAGCCAGCAGCCACTTCACATCAGGGGACAGAGGGTGGGGGTTTTACTAACATTTCAGGAAGGCATTTCTTGTTAGCGTTGTGTCACGAAGACTGGTGCCCATTGGCTGCTCTTCCTTTTCTACTTCTCTGACATCACAGAAATGGGGTCACTAGAGGAAAGGCTTGCCAGAGGGCAAGGGATGGTGGCTTGGAAGTGGTGTTTGAGGCACAGATGTTGATGGGGGTGGAAGCGATCGTTAACATCAGAGGCTGGGCGGGAGGACAGAAGCGCATCTGCAGGCTCAGACTGTTTTGGTCCTCGGTCTCTGGACCAGGACTTGGGACCCTGAGGACCTTGCTTTCCACTCACATGTGTTTGAGTCTGTCTTAAGGACAGTCACAGCAGGCCTCCGGGTCCTCACAGAGCTCTCAGGACTCTGCACACGTTGGAGGTGTTTGGGGGAGCCAGGGAGACAGGTGCTCCACAGCTTTCAACATAGCCACACCTGAAAAAGCCAGCAATTATTGAAAATAGCTTTAGTCAAAAGTACATTGAACATGCCTGTCTTACCAAGTACTGAGGCTTACCCTGCCCTAAGCTCGCTCAGGGCGCTCCCACTAGCCTACTGCGGGTGGTCATCCAACACAAGGCGCACTTCACCAGCGGGTTGAGGAGCACACGTCAGCCCCTAAATATGGCCCTGGGAGTGGAAGCAGAGCAGCCGCCTGTGCACGGACCGATGACATACAGTTGGCATTGGCTAAAAAGTCCAGATTGCTGGCCAACATAGAAGTGCTCAACATCACTTCGATTCGGGAAACGCCAGAGAAGACACCGACGTTGCATTTTCTCCAGAAGGAATGGCTGTCATCATGAAATCAGTCAATAACAAGTGCTGGAGTGAGCACAGGGGTAAAGGAGCCCTTCTTCGTTGTGGGTGGATTCCAAAACCTAAAACTAGAAAGCCCATGTGATCTAGCCCTTCTCCTTCTAGAGAGCTTCTCGAAGCATCGTCGGGCAGTGACTCACTGAAGACATTACAGGGAGGCACATACACCAGAGTTCGCAGTGGCACAGTCCGTAAGAGCTTCACCTTTGAAGGGGCCTGTGTAAAGAAAAGGTGGCATTTAGACACAGTGAAGCGCTACTCTGCCACCAAGAAGGAAGAACTCCAGTCCTTGTACAAAATGGGCTCACCCGGAGACCATGATGGAAGTGAAGTAAATCACACACAAACTGAAACAGGCACGGCCTAGCTTGGTGAGAAGCCCAAAGGGCCGAGTGCCAAGCGAAAGCCAGATAACAGGCAAGCGCTATTCTAACCCAGTACAGATAATGCTTCCAAAAGTACACCTTGGTTTCATACAATGTCTCATGTTTTTTGGACCTGTAAAGCTGGCTGCCAACCTGTCTTTATAATTGTTAACTTGATAAGGACTTAAAAAATAAATATATGGATCTGATGCTGCTAAAAAAAAAAAAATCACTTTCTCCTGACCTCTTCTTCCTTCCATTCCCTCACAAAGTCACAAGCCTAAGTGTGACATCCTGCGGGAGGTCCTGTGTGTGCGGCTTTGCCCACCCCCAGGCTGCACCGGGCCCAGGGATGGGACCTGCGGAGTCCTCTCTGAACTTGAGACAGTGAGGAACCTGAGAAGGTGCTGGTGCTGGGTGACACCTGCAACAGGAGACCCCGGTGACCACCCAGCAGGGGCTGTGTCCGCACCTGAAGACGCCACAGGGACAAGAGGAAAGACGGAGAGAGCGCCAGCCCCGAATCTCCACCGCTGCTCCCTGATGGGCTCCGTCCAGGTGGGCAGCGTGTTGACGTGAGTACAGTTGGCCAGAGAACTTCTGTGCCTGCTGAAGGTGACAGTACATTTCCTTTTGTCTTGTATGCTTACATCAAATGTCCCATGAAGTTATTCTAACTGCATTTTGTGAGAGTATTAGTCTTTGACAGATTTTAGAAAGCAAAAGGGGAAACCCAGCCATTCTGCCCCATTTGTGAAGTGTCACCCTTGAGCAGCGTAGGAGCATTTGGAAGCCCGAGACATCGTCCTGCAGCTGCCAACCTCTCTCTCAACAGGGCTGCATCCATTGGTGTGATGTTTGGATGGCATTTGAGTCCCAGGTGAGAAGTCTCAGGCAAGCGACTAATTCTTATTATACCACTAGAGTTTTGCTTTTACTCCAAATGACAGAGAAGTCCTTTCAAGCTCTGTGAGGGCTTCACACACATCCTGTAAGTGGCTACTGTGGAGCAAAAGTGACGAGTCCCTTCATAGATGGAGAAACTGAGGCACAGCAATAACACGGGGGAACCGTGAGCTGCTCCACCATTGGGTGGAGGTCCAGCATCCTAACCCATGTCCCTGCAAGAGGAGATGCGGGGCAGGAGCGGGGTCCAGGATGGCCTCCACTTTCTGCTCAGGCTCTTCATTTCATAGTCTGTGCAAGTAACAGGCAGCACAGCACAGCAAAGCAAGCATATTTCTCTAGAAATGCACAAAAGCGCCTTCCAAACTCAAGCATCCACGTGTTTCCCTACAAAATATTCTTCCCTACAAACCGCTGTGGTCTATTGGGAAAGCTCGTCAATGAGCCAAGGCGATGCACTTCAGGGACGAACTGGGCCGCGCTCTGCTCTGAAGGAAAGTTCACGACGGTTACATATTTCTTGAAACTGTCGTCTACGGACCCAAGAGTGCTCCTGGAATTCAGAGAAGGCTGAAGGCCAGGAGGACTGAGCAGTCCTGGGGGAGAAAACTCAAGGCAGCACAAAGATTGGGGGACGGTAAGCCCACCCAGCAGGCCGATAATGGATCTTCCATCAGCAGTCATTCTGTCGGGAATGCGCCCCTCACACATGCACTTGCGCCCTCACGTGTGTTCCCCACATGACTGTTGCCTCTGGACCGCTCTCAGCGGCACACTCCAGGCATGCAGAGCAGCACATCAGCTCTAGCCGTGTGTGTTCCTTGTCTCGGTCACTCCTTCATTGCTGCAACAAGATGCTTGATGCCCAAAGCTCAAGGAGGAAAGGCTTACTTGAGTCACAGTTTGTAGAGGTTTCAGGCCAGAGTTGGCTGGCTCCGAGGTAGGGTGGCGTGGTGGAGGAGCAATAGTCCACAGCAGAGCAGGCAGGGCGCTACTGAGCCCCCCTTGCCCTTTTATTCCATCCAGGCTGCAAGCCCTGTGAGTGGTGTCACTCACATGCAGGTTGGGCCTTCCTATTGTCACACTCAGAACTATTATGCACCAATTAGTGGACGACCCCAGTACCAAGCCCTTGATCTGTACTCACGTGCTGTAGATTCAGCCGCTTCCAAAGAGCCCTACCTACGAGTGCAGGAGGCCTTGGGGGACTCCTAGGCAAGAGCTGTAACGTCGATTCTTGCCTTGGCTCTGCCCCTTACGCTCTCTTTGGAGAATGCCTGACCCACTCCACTTACATTTGTCCTTTTTGTCTTTTAAAACACATCTGAAAGCTCTTCTCTGGCAAAGTTTCACAATTGACTCCACGCGACACTGACTCAGTGGTCTCCTTCTAGGCTTACTCTGTACATTTTAACTCTATATTTGGACGTATTTCTGCTGCTTTGTTGGTCCTTCTGGCACGCTGTGCACGCATGCATGTGTGCGGACCAGTCCTGGTGGCGGAGTGGTGAGTGGCAGCTTTGTACAAGTCTGCTCTAACACAGGTCTGAGCCCCTTGAGAGCAGGGACAGTCCCCTCTGGTGGCCTCCGGCATGGCTGAGTCAGGCACAGTCCGTGAGCAGTGCGCCTTGGGCACCTCCCCCTGGCTGCCATAGGGCTGACACACGGCCATCACCGTGCACTGCAGGCGCGGTGTGAGTATGTATGTGCTTGTGTGAAGCAGCAGGAGCCGTCCGTGCTGGCTATGATTCCAGCAAGGCTCTGCAGACCAAGTCTGGTTGTTTTTAATTGTCATCACCATTGTGGTGACAATAGGATGGCCTGCGCGTATCCTGAGGCAGCAGAGGGTCACTGACCCTGGCTGGCATTTAGACACCCCTTGCCTTTCACCGACTTCTGGTCCTCCCGGGTGGCATTGCGAGGATAGGGTAGCTCGCCTGCCCTGAGGTGTCTGATGCAGGCATGCGTCACAGCAGAAGAGAGCAGTCACCACAAGTAACGAAACCTAGGGCAGCAGCGACAACCAGCCACACAGGAGCTGACTGTGGTACCAGAACCTTTTGTGCATTGGATGTGTGTTAATTCACTTGAACCTTGGAACAACCCTCCTATAGGGGGCTATGTAAATTCTGGGGTCGGATCGGATGATTTCCTCAAAAATTATTCAGGATCTCAAATCCACCACAGCAGGGCATTTAAGCAAGCTCAGGGCCTGCGGAGTGCAGGGCTCCATGTGACCACCCGGACCACATGCTCGCGAGCCAGCCTTGCCTACGGGCCAAGTCCACTTCTTGTGTTCCCGCCAGTTTATTTCTTGTTTGCCAGTTGCAGTGAAGAGTCCCTGTGCGGTGGCCTTCCTGAGCGCTTGGAGGCCTGGCCCACCCTGCCCTCCATTCCTGCAGTGCCCCGATTTCATGTGCTTTCTCAGATGAGCACACACTTGAATTGTGGAGCAGATCCAGGTGGCTCTCAGGGCCCGGCCCTGCTGTGTGACGCCTGGTGTCCTCGGCACACACCCAGGTGCTTGGAGTCACTTGTGGCACGACAGCTGCGCAGCTTGGCCTCTTCCCCCAAAGACAAGACCGAACGTCTCCAGCGCAGAGCGGCCCGTGGACGTGCTCCCTGCGCCAGTCAGCGGCAGCCCTTTTTCCGTTTCTCCCCAGCTTGCTCTTCCTTTCAACACACGCTCTCCAAGCTGCCAGTTACATGTTTTCACTGTTCCTTTCCTAATCCTAGTTTACTGGAGGTTTTCGTTCTAATCTGATTTCATCCATATAAAAACATCAGGCAAGCTACATAATGCGGCCTGGCCTGGATCCTGCCTCTTGGGGCAGACCTGATTTTGTTTCACATTTATAGAAGAGTAAGTTCCAGGCAGTGATTCTTATATTTTAATGCCCTTACCATTCTCTGCTACACTGAAGTTTTCATAGTAAGAAGGCAGACGCACCTGTAATCCCGGCTCTGGAAAGCTGAGGCAGGGGGGCCGCACACTGGAGCCCAGGTCGGGCAACTTAATGAGACCCTGTCTCAGAATAAGTAAATGAATAAGAAGGGCTGTAGGCCTACCTCAGTGTGGAGGGCCTGGGCACACCCAAGGCCCTGTACTGCAAATAGCAAAAAGAAAGAGAAGGTGATAGAGCAGGAGGAGGAGGGTGAGAGTGAGGAGGAGAAGGAAGAGGAGGAGGAACAGGAGGAGCCGGAGCAGGAGGAGTAAAGAGAATGAGAGAGCCAAGGGTGTGGGGCAGCACACGGGCTGTGCGCACGCGGCACACACAGAACTGAATGCACAGAGGCCGGGCTCGAGGTGAGCGGAGCTGGATTTCCAGATCGGTGTAGCAGGACATGTGCGCTCCTACACAAACCTCTCCGCCTTTTGAGCTTTTATTTCTTCTTTGGGGAATGAACTAAGAGTGTCTGTGTGTTCCTAAGACTTTACAGGCTCAGTGGAGGTGAGGAAATAAGACTTACAAACCCACGCTGACATCATCTCTTAGTGGAGAAGGTCGCGTGTGCCTTGCGGCTCCGGGGGAAGCCTGTCTTCAGCCCCCCTTTCCACTAGTGCCTACTGCACACTTAAAACCTAGTGCTGCATTTTGCTCTTTACCTCTTCTAGCCACTCCCTTCCCGCCGCCCGTTCTTGAGCAAGATGAACCATCTGCCCGCATGCAGAAGTGTTTACTAGCACTCAGTACACGTAGTGAAAAACTCACTTTTCTTTTCTTAACTTTTTTTTCTGTACTTTAGGGAAGGGTCTACAGGGTGTTCAGGGTCTCACTACTAGCTCGGACTCATAGTGATCCAC